>ML675630.1:3088767-3148299 GCA_007922155.1 Mesoclemmys tuberculata | reverse complement strand
CTGGTGAGACTGATAGAAGAATATTACTTACAGTTCGGACATCCATATTTTAAAAAGGATGTTGAAAAATTTGAGAGGGTGCGGAAAAGAGCCACAAAGATTATTTGAGGGCTGGAAAAAATGCCCTCCAGTGAGAGACGTAATGAGCTCAATCTGTTTAGCTTATCAGAAAGAAGATTGAGATGTGGCTTGATCACAGTGTCTAAGTACCTTCACAAGGAGAAAATTTGGGGCATTAACGGGCATAACAAGAACCAATGGCTGGAAGCTGAAGCCAGACACATTCCAATTGGAAGTAAGGCACACTTTTGTAACAGTGAGAATGATTAAATATTGGAAAGAAACACCAAGAGAAGTAGTAGATTCTCCAACTCTCAATATCTCCGAATCAAGACTGGACGCCTTCCTAAAAGAGAAGATTTAGTCAAACACCAGGGATAGGGTTTGATGCTGGGGTAACTGGATAAAATGCCATGGCCTGTGATGTACAGGAGGGCAGAGTGGATGATCTAACAGTCCTGTCTCGCCTTGGGATCCACGAATTGGAGGAGCAGCCACAGGTCAGCAGAGGTTGATGAATCTGCTGCTCTTCTCCTGCCTACTCTGGAGGATGATGTGTCCGTAGGAGGGAGACGTTTCTGGGCAGTTGGCAAGATAGGTACCCGTGGGGGCATGATCTCTTGGGGACGTACAAGGAGTGTGGCGTTTGGAGGCAGTGGAACCTATCAGGTACTAGAACTCAGAGGCTACATCTACACTGCAATGAAAACCCTGTGGCTGGCCCACACCAGCTGACTTGGCTGGTGGGGCTCAGGCTGTGGGGCTGTCTCACAGTGGTGTAGACAGACCCAGAGGATCTAGGAGCTGAAGTACCTGGTGAAGAAGCTGGTGGATTCTCTGTACCTTAAAGTCTTGAAGCTATGATCTGAGGACTTTAAGTATCTGTCATAGGTCAGGGGTTTCTTACAGGAGTGGGGAGGGGGTGACGTTCTGTGGCCTGCATTGCGGAGGAGGTCAGACTAAATGATCAAATTGGTCCCTTCTGACCTTACAGTCTATGAGAGCTTGGCTCTGAGTCCTGGTGCACTGGGAACACTGTCAAGGGCAGTGTCAGAACGCAGTGCTCCAGAGACCCCACTGGCTAAGAGATACATGCTTCTTTGCAGGAAGCTATGGACCAGTTTTAGCCTTGGAACACATGGGTACGGCCATATTGCCTTTTCCACAAGCTGCACCTGTTTACATGAGGACTGCTGAATCCAGTTCTCTGGGGCTGGCTCTCCCCGCCTTGCACCTTGTTATTTATCCCAGTGCTAACTGTGATGGCCACCACCGTGGCTGAAACCCCAGGGACTGAAACAGTGCCCTCCAGAGCTCAGAGCTTGAGCTGCTACCACGTGAGCCAAGTTTCTGTAGCTGGAGCTGATGCAGACTCCTATCCTATATGGATCAGGCTCAGGGGGAGCCTAAAGCAACGGCTCCACAGTGGGTTACACTAATCCTTCATAACTGGAGCCTTCCACCCCCTCTTTGCCTAGGTGTAAGTGATGGCCCACGGTGCAGAGCAAGGAAGAATCCGTCCTTTTATCTGTGCCCAGGACATTATTAAATATCCGCAACATTCCTATTCCTTCACCAAAATATTTCATCACAGACTCTCGGGGAAAAAACCTCACCTATAGGCCAACTGCCTACCTAGGGACTAATTCTGAAAAATAAAAACCAGGGGTCAGTGTCTTAAAGGGGCCTCATCTCAGCCTGTAGTTTTCTGGGTGTCACTGAGGGTGCAAAGAAACTTCTGATTGCAAAGAAAACAAGGCAGAGATTATGGGCCCTGTGAGTTTCTGGGACCCAGGCAGCTTGTTACACTGAGTGATGATGGCAGTGCAATGTGACATTGACTCTGGTTAAATAACAGGTGCAGAGTCACTTTTAACTGGGGGAAATGGTTTCTTTCTCACAGCTGTTATATTCACATAACTGCAGTCCCTTATGCCAGGTGTTTTTACCCACAGGGAACAGATTAGTTCCTATGACAGCTTGTATAATCTTTATCTGAAATTTTCCCTGCTGCATTTTCCAGAGGGAAAGCTGCTGCTGCTGCTGGTGGTGGTGGTTGGGGAGGGAACTCATCTGTTTTTCCCTCCACCCAGGATGAGGTTCAGCTCAGACACGACTGACCAGGGCACATGGATCTTCTTGTTCCTTTTCAAGTCACAATGAAGAATGAGTAACTGACTTCCCCCCCTCAAATTGCTAGCTCTCAAGGCCCAATTTTCCCTTTCCACGGGAATTGCTGTTATTTTACAGCAGATGCTGCTTTTAGATGTCCAATCATTCTGATAAGAGCTTCTAATGTAGCTACTTTCTTCTGCTCCATTCCTTTCTTCCCTCTGCTTGTGTTTCCTACTAGGCCTATTTTTGGTGGGTGTGTGGGCACCTAATTGAGGTTCTAATTACTACCAGCTGCCTTAATCCATAGTTGAGCAGGACAAAGTGCAGCTTCCTTCTCTCATGTAGATTAACTTTCCAGGAAGTTAAGTTCATTTTCAAGTATACGTTTATTTTTTTTTAGAGTTTTCTCCTTTTCTTCTTTTTGCAGAGTGAACTTAATCCCTGACACTGAAGACTGCTTCAGTATTGCCCTCCCCAAGCATGCAAAAATCGTGAGCCACCAGAAGATTGGCTTTAAAACCATGAGATTTAAAAATAATAAAGAGTGGGTTCTTTCATCATCACTTAGGAAACTTCAGCCACTACAGAACACTGCAGCACATCTCCTCAGAAATCCAGGCTACCACAAGCACCTCCAGCCTGTCCTTTGCTCCCTGCTGGCTCCCCATAGAATACTGCATCAAATTCAAGGTCTCGGTGTTTATCTTCAAAGTGTTCCATGGCCTGGGCCTCAAATATCTTAAAGATCACCTACCGGTCCAGGAAGATGATCATGGGCAACTTGGCTCCTCTGGCACTGTGGAACTCTTTACAAAGCCTGTCTGTGTGGGAGACAGAACTTTCCGGGGCACTGGTCCAAGATTGTCTAATGAACTTCCTCAGGAACTCAGGACAAGCACCAATCTCCCCATTCCAAGTGCCAGGTGTGTTTCTTAGACCTGGCCTTCTCTACCGTAATCACAGAGCAACATGTTAAAAAAATAATTAAAAGAAGACACCTCCCTGCACCCCCTTCTGCTCCCAGGGAGAGGATGAAATAACAAACAATATGTGACAGGTGTGTAGTCAGTTGCTTAATTCATGACTAGAAGGTGCTCAGATACTACCATGATGTGTACGGTATGAGAACCTATGTAGAATGGAAGAGATCATGGTTTGGATGCAGAGTCCACTGTAGTCAATGGGTGTGTCTTCCCATTAATTAAAATGGGCTTTGGGCCAGACTGTATAAGGGGCACACTTCCTTTTCCAGCAGGGAAGCCATCACCTCAATGAGAATAGACATTTAGTCCTCTTCTCGCTCTCTGTAGGTGGGACTTCTAAATGATGGGGGAAGTGTATTAGATAATGAAGTCATGGCAGGCCAGCCTGGGACAAATGTGCATTGTCATTGCACCTGAATTTTAGTTTGTAAAGCACCTTGATTAGGAGTAAAAAATAAACCACTTTAAAGTTAACCATAAAATAGACCCCAAAAGAATTTGGATTAAGCTCCAGAGAGAGTCAGCTGAAACAAGCGTCTCTCTCCCTTTTTCTTTCAGCAGAGGTCAATTGATTCTCTGTCACCTTGGGACCATAACAAAATCAATGATACTTCATTCATAATTAGATCTTTTTTGTTCACTAAGGGTAGCAAATGTTAGTGTCACTGTAATTTTACAAAGTCTTGTTAGATAACAGGGGAATATATAATGTGAAGATTATGCATGATATCAATGGCAAAATATTATAGCTGGGAATGAGTTAGAAGAACATTAATGTTTTAGGCATGCTATAAGACATGACATGCATCAGACTATAAAGTGTCTCATTCTTCAAATAATGACTAAAAACCTGACTCACTGGTGTGCTACAGATAGACTATCACACAACACATTGAATATCCTATTAGTAGAGAATGACTTGCAAACATTTCTCCTAAGTCAGGCACCTTTATTTTTCAGAGGATAATCTTGTGTGTCAAAAAGCCAGGCAGGTTGCAAAGGGAAAGAAATAACTGGTGCTGTAAATGTTAGACAGATCGATAATAGAATCTGTATGGACCTTGGATATTTTTGTGTTTAATTCACTGGATAAAATGAAACAGGGTAAATCACTCAGAGAAGATATGAACTGATGTTCATAGGCACATTTATAGCACTAGCTAAAAATATGAATCCTGCAATTATTGACTTAAAAGATCATTGGTGCTGTAGTCACTACAGCATGACTGCTATGAAAAAATCCCTTCCCTGAGCACATTGTGTGTGTTTCAGCAGCTAGAGTTATTGGAGTATTAGCTAGAATAGAATTAGAGATGGACTGAAATTGAAGTGGAGATCCGGCCTGTTGTCAGGTCTAGCAAATGTGTGACTGTAACATCCAGACAAGATGTCTGTGCACCCACCATCGACCTGAGGGTGTGGAGCGACTGGGTGCCATCTTTTTGTCCTGCCCTTTGAACTACTGGGCATGGTTCTAGTCTTCTTTACCCTGCTGTAAATCAGTAGTAATCCCAGTGAAATTAATGACGTTAAAATAGTGTAGCCCTGCTGTCTCAGACAGACAGGAATCCTTATCAGCATTTAATAGTAGATTGCAGGATGTCAAATCTGTACCCATATTTTCTGCTGGGGCACTTAAATGGGTAATTAGCTGCCAAAATAACCATTGTAGGTGCCTAAATCTGGCAACCAAATTTCAAAAAACCCAGGCCCTCAGTCTTCAATCTACTGTACCCAGTGTTTGCTTAGAGGAGAGGATATATAATGCAGTCACCCAGCGGCTGACATCCCATTTATCTCGTGTCAGCAAATAACCCCAAAGACAAACTACAGCTGAGACCAAAACGACACCAGAGTAGCAGTGAAAATAGATCAGCTCTTGTTGATGTGGGGCTTGATGCTGCCAGGAACGGCACAACTCCTGGAAGTGCTAAGTCCCCCCCGCCTGCTCCTCCCATTGAGTTGGCTGAGTTGATATGGGGCATTGAATCTAAATGTCTTAGGGTCACAATGTTTGGTGTGAGGGTGCAGTGAGGTGTGAAGTTAGCACTGACACATGGACAGGATTTATTATACCCTCTAGCTCAAGTCCTTGCTGGGGCAGGATTGGCCCTCAAACCATATTTGAACGTGCTTTTCTTAGTTTCCATTTCAACGTCTCAAGGGATGGTGCATCCGGCATGTGTCTCAGAGACTGTTCCATAGATCACGCCTCTCACCATCAGCAAGGTTTCCTGATGTTCAGCCTACATTTTCCCTGTCTTAACGTGGTCCTTTCTCTCCTGCTTTTAACTTCATGGACCACCTTAAACAATCCCTCCCTCTCCTGGGTGTTCACGCTCTTCAGATGCAGGGTGGAAGGGCCACATCCTGGTGGATGGACTCCCAAAGCCTCGAGCCAACGAGGTGATGTGCCAATATCTACAGAGGCACTAAATCCCGAGGGAAGATACCTGGCTTCTTTATGTGGAGACTGAAATGCTGCTGAGGAGAAAACAAGGAGTGAGAGAGAGAGGGAGAGAGAAAGAGATTATCAAATTATTATGGCTGTGTTTCATCACTGTTATTATTATCTCCCGCTGCAAGTAATTCTGTCTCCTAGTGTTAAAGGTTTCTTCTGTGCTTGGCATGGTTCTGTTTCATTTATCGGCTGAACACACTTTGTGGAGGATGCGGCGAAGTTGCTGAGCTGAACAGTCGGCAGGCAAAGTGCCAAGGGAGGGGGGAAAGTTCTGCTTTACTTCTGCTAAGAAAAAAGACTTTGCAACAAATCAAGAAGAGCTTATGCAAATGATGACAGTTACTGCGCTCCTCTGGGCAGCCAGAGACCTTCTCTCCCCAGAGCAGGGAGCTGGTGTCACTGTGTGTGGGAGGTGCTCCTTAGTGTGTCTCTGTTTTCCCAGTGCTCCTTTGAGCAATATCTATTGTAGAGCTGGAAATAAAACAAGGCACCACGACACAGTCTATGCACATGCACCCACCCAGACATGCATCTGCACCAACGTGTATGCATATATACACATTGGAGCATGAGCGTGCACGCACAGTGACACTGGTACATTTTAGCTAAACAAACAAGCAAACAAACGCATCCACTCCAGCCACGCTTTTTTTCTGCTGCCCGTTTTGCTCATTTGAAACACAGCTGAAGGCTATCATTCACTCACTTTTAGAGCAGCTTGAACGATATTGTGAAAACAAGCATTTCTCTAGAGGAAAGATGCAAAAATCAAACCAGGATTAAAATAGCATTTAAAAAGATATTTTCCCTACTCTTCCCCCCAAGCAAGCTCAGGCACCTGGGCTGGGCACGGGGTTACAGGTTCCTCCCCTATTACGGTAATTTCTGTAGATGGCTCAGAGACAGGGAGCTGGGTGATAGAATCTGAAAACAAATGAATAAAATAGATCACCCTTTGCATCCCGTATCTCCTGCAGGCTCCTAGTTTCCCTTGAAGCTTCAGCCAACTGTGGAAGAACATCTCTCCTGGGTGTTTCTGCTTGCTGACTCTATCGCTTCACTCCATGCATTGCTGGCATACATTTCTCCAAGCTGTCCTTTTGACCTGCTTTAGTTAACTGGGTGCTGCTGAAAGCCTCTGAGGGGTGTGTGCACTTGCAAGGCAATCACAATGCAGTGGGTAGAATGTATAGCCAGAGGGACCAACAGACTTACTCAGCCAAGTTGGCTGCAAGCATTCTGAGAATAGCATCTCATTAAAAACCCCTGCATCCGTCTCAGCAGAGGCCTTGCTATTGCATTGAGCACTGGAGCAATCTCATTAGTGTGAACGCTGGCTAGCCAGGACAATCCCAGCGCAGCCCCACCAGATTCCTTTGAAAAATCTGCATTATCAGCCAATCTGGGAGCCAGCATGGCCCAAGAAATAGGGGCGACGGATTATTAACGGACAAATCCTGTCCCCAGGCAGTGGCAAGAGTTAATAATTTCAGTCAGCAGGATCACTGGGGTTTACCAATACAAAACAAAATGATTATTATTCTAAACTTGACAGGGGCCTGTGCATAATCTCATTACGCACAGAGCCGCTCAGCACCAAGGAAATCTCAGGGTGACAATAAAATGTTCAGTAGATGCACAAAGCAATTAGAATGAATTCAATGACGTTTCTGTGTGGCTCTGTCCTTTGTCAGATGAGTCACTGGGCGGGTCAGTGGCTGTCTTGCACAGGCTGCAGGAGCTACCCTTGAATGTCTGTGGATCAAGCATGCGCTTAGAAAAATACAACAGGTTCATGCAGTCTCTTCCCCAGAGTTTCTGCCTTTGCTTTTGCTGTCTCCCAGAACACATTCAGACAACAGAGAATTGGTGGCTGTCATTTGTGCTGCATTTAATGACTGCGACCCTCATCCTGCAACTGGATCTGAGTGGACAGGGCCCCATTCCATGCATCAGAAGTGGACTCAAGTGCAGAACAGGTGACTATAAATAGATACTTTGGCTGTTTGAAGCCCATTTGCTTCAGGACCTGGCTATATTTGACTTCTCATCTTGATTTTGATCTAGATGGATATTTCTGCCTTGAAATCGCCTAGCCTTTTAGGGGTCCTAACATGGTATTTAGGTCAGCGTGACCAGATCTTTACAGAGCTAGACCCTAGAATGTTGATTTTACTTCTCTAGTCCATCTTAATTCATCTCTCCCCGTGGCAAGAAAATATAAACCCCTCAGATTTTTAGTTATTCATTTCTCCATCATTGGAAATTTTCAGATCAAGAGAAGATAGTTTGTTTTTTTTAACAAAGATCTGATCTGGTTCAAACAGGAATTATCTTCTAAATTCTCTGGCCTGTGCTATCCAGGAGGTCAGACTAGATGATCTCAGTAGCCTTGGAGTCTATGAAAGGGGCTCACTGTTAAGAGGTAGGTTGGTGTCATGGTTAGAGAACTAACTGGCGATCACTTCCAGCTCTGCCACAGACTTCTTGTGTGACTGAGGACAAGTCACTGAATTACTCTGTGCTCCAATTCCCCATCTGTACAATGGGGAGAATAGCACTTCCATTCTTCAGAAGAGGATTCACACCAGTAAAAAAATACTAATGGGTGGGTCTAGCACAAAAAAAGAAAGGGCAAAAAGGTAGGGATCAAATTTTCAAAAGTGGCTAGCCTCAATTCTGGGGGTGTCCTATTTAAGACACCTGCTTTTCAGAGGTGACTGAAAATGTGTCAGATTTGGCCTCTCCTATCACTAGTCACTTTTGAAAATTTGAGCCCTACCTTTTCTTTATTTCTCTCTTTCTGTCTTTTATTAGACCCATTCATTAGTGTCATTACTGGTCTGAATTTTAAGAAAATGAAGTTTCATTCTATGTCACATTTTTATTCGGCTTTGTTGTATTGCACCAGGCATAAGCATGTCAGTGAAAAGTGCAAAATAACAACTATTTATTATTATGTTTTTATTACATGGATCTCTAAAATTCTCCTGACATAAGCAAACTAGTTTCACAAGTATTGAACAATCGCTGGAGTTTATTAAACTGTTTATGGAAGACAAAGGAATTAAGAAGATGATGCAAGAGCAGCTTGATTCTAGCAAAAGCAATTATTCAAAAGAGAGGAATTACATGGGGATTAGAGATGTGTGTGGGTATGAAGATATTATCTGGCATTTCGAACAGCCCTTGGGTAGCTTTGAATTATCTGATTCTTGTTGCTATCCAATCCACTTTGAGCCGAGAGGGAAGGGACCTCTGTTTCTTTAATTCTCTAATATGACTAGCTTCTCTATGTTGCTCTGTTCTTTGTCTGTAGGATTTAAAGAAACATTCCCCATTTCTTTCCATTGCAGAGCTGCATGAGTGAGCAGGGAAGCCACCTGGTCAACAGGTTTCTTTTTTGTCTCCCTTTAAACCTTAAAGAATTTGTATAAGATGGGTAAACGTTGTTAGTATCAATAAAGAGAGCTAAGGACCAGGATGGCTAGTGATACAGTCATGGACAAAAAGCCCCTTTTGCCTCTCAAAGACAGGCCAGTGGAAGGCAAAGGAGTCTGGAGGGATCTGGGATTAGGGATATCATAAATGTGCATGGGAAACCCACCTGGATAAATGCTATCTCCCTAGCCTTCTGGACCTTTCCCCAACGTTCCAAGAAAAAACATGGTTCATTTTTCCCCAGGCACCTGACTACTTCCCTGGGTTACATGAAGGAAAGAAGCTGAAGGGCTGGAACTTGTGGTACTTCTCACCCAAGCAGAAGCTGGAGAGCATGCTTTCTTCTGCAATTTGCAGTCACATGTTGCAGCCCCAAGAGGTCTGGAGAGCTAGGAAGTAGGGTCCTTTTCCAAACTGATGCAAAGACTTTTCAGGGGTCGCCCATCATTACCCGTGTGGGAATGGGATGAAGGAGTCAAGACAGTTTCAGCACCTATATTGTTTCCCATGAATCTCATAAAAGGCTACCTACCACCAAAGGCTTAGCAGCTGTGTTTGCTATGCAAGAGATGAGAGAGCGAGAGGGTGGTGGGGTTGTAATGGGGTTGGGATGGGGCTAGCAAGCAGGTCTCATAGCTCTACCACCCCATTATTTGACACTGGTCAAGTGCCATGACTTCCTCTGTGTCTCAGTCTCCACAACTATAATATAGGGATAATAATGCTGAATACATTCAGTCCTGTGGTAACTCCAATGACTTCAGTGATGCGGCCCAATATCTATCTACTACTTCCCACAGCCCTGCAAATTGGAACCAGTATTTGTAACAATACAAATAATAATATCATTAATAATAAAATCCCTAGCTCTTATAATGTGCTTTCAAATATTTCAAGTGCCACATACGCTGGGCCAAACTCTGTAGGATCTTACACCCTGAACAACTGCAGCAGCAAGGCAAGAAAGTGAGGTTCCCTGGTATAAGGCAGTGCAGAACATGGCCCTAGAAATATCATTTTGGGCTTGTGGAAAACATCACAGGCCAATCTCGGCAGCCAGTACTCCCAGCCTGAATCTACTAGCTGTTGAATGGCTCACATAGAAGGTGCCGAATGCCTTGAACTTCCATTGACTTCACTGGGAGTTTTGCCTGACTAAGGACTGAGCAAAAGCTATAGAATTTGTCCCTCTGAGAGTACATTGCAAACAATAACATTTTATCCTTACAGTGTGATGTAATGTTAGTTACCTGAAACGCATCAGAAATCTAACCCTTTTAACACTCGGCATCACAAAGATGACTTGTCCCAGAGTGTGATAAAGTATATTTATGGACTGTCTTGCAGACCATAATTGAAATGGCATTAGAGTGGTGCTATTTTTTTTAATCTTAAACAGTTCCAAACCTCTTAATAGTGTTTTAAACTGTAACTTAGCTTTTTAAAAGTTTATCACATACTAATTTATTCAGCTCATTCATTTGCATTCTGCTGACAGGCTACAAAATTGCTTCGCTTCCATCCCAGAGAGCTCCAACTCCTGCAATTTATGGTGCCTTTCAGATTTAATCAGGATATTTCCTAAACTCCACGCTAATAACAACAAGACAGTGTTCAATAACACCTAAAAGATGAATGGATGTTATTTATACTTCTAGTGCACACAGTATTTTTAAGGTACTTGCAACAAGCCACCTTCAATTGGGCATTAGAATAAAGATTGGATTAGGGAAAGGGCCCCTATAAAACACCCTAGGACAATGGTTGGAAAACGCCTGCTCCTAGGGTCAGAAAAGTGGCACATTAGGTAACATCTTTACATTGTGGGCCACAAATCCTGCTATCATGTAAGTGCTGTTTGCTTATGGCCCAATTCAAAGATAACTGAAATTAGTAGGAATTTTTCTGCTTGTTAAATGGGCTTTGGGTCAACTTTTGATAACAATAGTTATATCTAGGTCTTCTGTAGTGTTTTTCATCAGCAAATCTGAAAGTGCTTTACAAAGTGCCTTGAGCACCATGAAGAACCTTCATTCCCTGATGGGAGTCAGTTAGCGTGTCCAGGAATCACTCAGCACCTCACAGAATCAGGCCTTCCATTACTGCTCTATAGAGTCAATATCATATTGTTCTTGGGTGAAACACTGTTATTTCAGGCTTCTAAATTCTGCTAGTCAAGTCACAGCAGGGATTATTTTTGGTTCTGCCACAGATAGCAATTTGCAGGAGGCTGGTGTTACCATGTAGTTACTAAAGCTGTGTGAATTGTTTCGTGTGAATTAGCCCCCTTTCCTGTTCACAGATGATCCATGAGAAGAACTTGAGTTTTACAAATTTGTTCATTATTTGACAAATTTCAGCCGATGGGTTGCTACTGAACTATTTACCATGATCACTGCTTTGAGTGTTCACTGGTTGTCATTCGCAATTCATACTGTGTGCTTGATCACCTAAATGACATAGTACTGTTTCAGCTCCTTGTTTGGTTGATCAGCCATTTGGGACATGGATATTTAGGCAAATCCACATGCGGTAAGTATTTATAATGCTTTGCAATATGGGTTTTAATGACAAGAAAAAAATAGCAAAAGTATTTTAGCAAACCCTACGGAATAGTTTGAAATATCACAAAACTTCTAATCCAAACTACTTCACCTGCCACTAGCACTGATGTGCTGGATCCTTTTTTTAGGGAGAATTACTGGGTTACTGAATATCTTCCTAAATCTTTTAAAAAGGGTTTTAAAAGTATTGAAAATTCATAGGAAGTTATAATATTCATTCTCTGAGATGCATTCCCTCTAGAGCATGTATTCTTGGGCTTCCATGTTACCTTTGAATACAGTAGTTACTTGTACAGCATTTAAAGTTAATAGAGTATTTCACTGTTATGAAACCAGTTCATGAATTCCACACAGAACCTTTCCCTTTGGACTTCTCTGGCTATTTTTTAGGATGTCACTTAGAAATGTCTAGTCTTTCAATATCTTATTTTAATATACCTGAGGTTAAAGCAAAATAATGTATAGATTTTTTTCATCTTCCAGATTCTCAGTGTATAAAAACACCTGACATATACAGACCACATATATTATTTTACATTTACCACATGAGCCTTGGGGGTGGAGGGGTTGATGGTCTATACTATTATGTTCACTCCTTTTACACCACTATCTATGATAGATTTTGTACAAATTATGCCTTGTGAGGTATCATTTGAAACATCATAATCCCTGAAAATTATTGTCCTGGTAAAATATGTATATCAACATTGAATGTGAAGTTATATAATTATACTATGTTTCATTGCTATAACATGCTCCAAGGTTAAGAAAAGCAGGCCCAAGCCATTTTCTCAGGAACAAAGGACAGCCCAACATTAAGCCAAGTGTTAAAAGCTATCACCTACTTGAGCAGCCATTCTCCAGCAGGGTGAAGGTGTGAATAAGAAATTTATATTCCATTACAAGGATGGTTTAGACCTCATGTCACAAAAGACTACTTGTTGTCTGTACCATAGCTGGGGATAATGATCAAAGAGGGGAGAGTGGTATAAGAATGAGACAGTGACCTCCAATTCACCTCTCTCTCCTCCCATCTCTACTCATGGCAGCTACAACACTCGAAAGACAAAGGAAGCATCATTGAATGTGGGAAGAGATGGTTGTGGCTGGAAGGCTTTTTAGTCAGTACAGATTGATGTAAATATATGATGAGATAAAACCTTTTTGCTTTTAAATTCACTTAGCTTGTTAAATTAGGTATTAGCTTGAATTTTACTCTTTTATTTCTTTCGTAACCAACCCTGACTTTTATGCATCATTACTTGTAATCACTTAAAATCTATCTTTCTGTAGTTAATAAACTTATCTCACTGTTTTATCTTAAGCAGTGTGTTTGGATTAACGTGTGTGGGAAAATCCATTTGGGATAACAAAGTTGGTGCATATCATTTTCCATTAATGAAATGACTGCCTTTATATGAGCTTGCATTGTTCAGCAGTGTTCTGGACAGTACAAGATGCACGTTCCTGGAGGAAAGTCTGGGACTAGAGAGTTTTCTGGTGTTGCTCTGCAATTTAATTCATGAGTGGCTAGATAGTAGTATGCAACACGGTGTAACTAGGAGCAAGTTATGTGCTAGATACTGTGTGTTAGCTGTCTAGGAGTGTCTGTTGTCATAATAAAGCAGTGTAAGAGGCACCCTATGTTGGAGAACTGGGGGGGGAAGCTGTACAACCATCCAGATTGTACCCTGGGTAATATCACAAGGGGTTTGTGTCTTTTTATTCCCCCAACAAGTTCTCTTGCAGCAAACTCGATGCAAGACTTCATACCGGGATGAAGAGTCACCACTAATCAACTAATGAGAAAAATTGATTGCTAGAAAGAAAATAAGGTAGTGCATCCTAACCTTCTGATGTCTATCTGTCGAGCAGAAGGAAAATGTCCCCAGGGAAGATATGAGGAATACTGAGAATAAAATCCAAGTGACTGTAAAACCACATTTTGCTACTGTAAATTTACAGGAACCTTAATTAGGAACAAATTAGAGATACTTTATTTTCATGTGTACAGTACACTGTATTAAATTATAGATAAAACAGGGAGAAAGAACCCTTTCTAAACTCCTTCCTATTAATGGCATCCTTAAACAATCTCCTGGAGTTATAAAATCTCCCCTAATTCTGAAGCTTGCAGAAAAGCTTGTCATAACTACTATTCTTTTCCAAGATGAATTTCACTAAGTAATGACCTGTCAGTAGATTCTGTCGAACTTTTGTACACTGTGGATTAGAGTAAAGCCTTGCCAGCTCAGATTGCTGCAGGTCTGAAACAGACTTGATTGCTGCTGAGAGGTAATCTGACTATTTTGTGAACCTGACCTACTCTTGAAATACTGGGCAATGTCACATCAAATGTTACTAGTTCTGGAAGCATTATACCTGGTTGCCAATTCCCTGTTGCTTCTTCACTCAGTGTAAGATAAATAAATATTAATGTACCAATTTGATAGACGGCTAAACTGAGGCATGGAGAGGGGAAGGGTCCAACTTTCAAAAGGGCCTCCAGTTATGGCTGAAAACATGAATAAACAGGTTTTGGAGCCCTACCACCTGATAGAATTTTATGGACGGAACGCAGAGAAACATCAGCCAGAGTCACTGAACCTTGTACCAGCCAAGAGCCATGCACTGGGCCAGTCTTGTTCATGACTTGGCCCTGGTTCCGCGCAAAGTTGCATCATCCTCGACAGCCCTTCCAGCTAGCCTCACCTGCATTTTACCAAACCACAAAGCAAGACTAGTTCTTTTTTTTTTTTGGGGGGGGGGGGGGGGGGGCGCGAGGCCTGTTCTGTAATTTCCAACAGCTTGCCTTGTAACTCCATTATCTTCCCCACTTTACCATGTCCTCCCAGGCCTGAAATTTTTAAAAACCTGGCCCTAACATTACATAATCTCTGAAGCTGATCCCATCTATCAGTCATAGTGAAAAAGGAGAACAAACTTGACAGCTTTTTAAATGCGAAAGCAGCCATGGAAATGGCTCCTAGTGGAAGTTCAGCAGCACACACACAGAATAACAAAGCAATTAACATAGAGGAGGGACATTATTTTTCTGGTCAGAAGTACAGTTGTGTTTGCTCTCCAATGGTACCTTTGGTATGCAGAACAATGCTATCTATCAGATGCTTTATTGTAGGGTAATATGCTCCCAAACGTATTTATGTTTCTTAGCCCTATTGCCCTGATTGTTTTTGTCACATAGTGTGAGAAATGAAGGGGGTACTTGCTGCAGAGCCTCAGTGTACTTCGGATGTTTGCTTTAAATAGAATCAGCCATATAAATCAAATCATGGAAATGTAAATTGTTCTTGGTGCAAATTTATTGTAACATTACCTGCAAAGCATCAGCTGAAGTGCCGTTCTTTAAAGCATTTAAACAGTATCTATTGGTCCAAAAAGAAAAAAAAAGTATCCCAAAGCTGTTGCTTATCACAGGAAAGCGCGTAATTATCATTAAAAGTCTATTGTGTTTTTAGCAATGATTACACAAGACCTGTGAACTTTTCCAAAGCGTGATATTCATATCTATTAATCAATGTCTAAGTATCTGTTGCTCATTTTCATTATTTGCAGCATTCAAACAGCTACAAAGTTGTAAAATATTTCAGGGGAAACTGAGAAAGTCTCGTTAAAGAAATAAATTTTGGTTTGGACAAAATGACATTTTTCAATGGGAAATCATTTAGTTTAAAAGTAAATGGGCAGCTCTGCTAGAAATGCAGTTCCTCATTTACGCAAACCTGGTGTGCAAAACCACATACATCTCCTGTGGGAACTGAATGACAACACCACCTGTAGCGCCATAAGGAATGCACTCCCTGCCTCTGCTAAATGGCATGTGACAACAGCTATTCTTTGCAGGGGAAATGCAGAACTGTGATTTTGGCAGGATTTTCACTGAGCACCATTCCGAGGGATGAGAATTCACCTTTGATTGTGAGACTGAAATGTCCATTATCGCCAGGTGACAATCTATTCTCCAGAGGCTGAAAAAGGAGGGGGGGGGAGAAAGCGGCACAAGGCCACAGTAGCCATGGCTTCCTTTCTCCAAGTTTTCTGCAGCCTAATGTATTATTTACATGGCTATTTAAGCTTTTATCATCATAGCCTGGAGAGTTAGTGTATTAATTTCCCAAACCAAATGAAGGACTTGAACTCTGGAATCACCACACACCATGTCCTTCACAGTAAATTGGTTCTTGCAAATCACAGATTTTGCAAATTTTGATTTGTGGATCAAATCTCGAATTTGTCCCAGGCTCCCTTTGCCTGGTAGCATTAGGAATAGAGCTGGTTGGGAATTTTCTGATGAAGCCTTTTTTGTTGGAAAATGCTGATCTGTGTAAACTCAAACTCTTCACATGAAAGGGTCAGTTTAAATGAATCTCCTGATTTTTTTTTAAAAAAGATTAAATAGAAATGTTTTTTTAATTGTTGGACTGTCCTGTTTTCAAAACCAAAGTTTTATTTCTTGGTTCAAAACAACTTTTCATTTTGAAATGTTAAAGCTACAGTAAAATGAGGCTTAAAAACGTAAAAAGGTTGAAATCAAAATGAAACATTTCACAACTGATCTAATCTGAATATTTTTTCAGATTATTACTTCATGCAAATTTTCTTGGTTTTGACTTTTTGTCCCATTTCAGGATGGGAAAATGTTTGAAATCTTGAAAATTCTACAGGAAAACCATTTTGCCAGCTCTTAGTAGGACTCAGGCAAAGGCTGAAGGCTCTGCCTTGCGTGTACCTCATGTCCTGCTACTGTCCTTTGGCCATGGGAAGGAAAAACAAAGGGAAACCAAGATGACACATCCCAAAAAATTATACGATAGCAAGCAATCTTCCCCTACATTATTATACTGGTGGTATTATATTACGACAGAGATCAGGGTGCCAAACTTACTGACCCCTCTGCCGAGACCTCCATCCCCATTGGTCAGAATCCTCTAGCCCCACTACCCTGCTGCAGGGCAGAAGCTGCGAGCTCCCCACTACCGTCTGCTAGGTGGAGAATGGGAGGGGCAGAATGGGTTCCGCTAGCCGCACTTTAACTGCAAAAGAGTCCCAGGTGGCTCACAAGCCATGATTTGCCCACCCCTGGTATATACACATACTAAAAGGCCCTCTCCGCCCCAGAGAGTTAAGTAGACTAGACTGACAAAGAGCAGGAAGGGAAACAGTGGAAAGGAGAGGGGAAGTGACTTGCTTAGAGTCACACAGTTGGTCAGATCCGGCGCTGGGATGACAATGCAGGTCATCTCTGTCCTGTGAGACCAAGACTGAGAAATGGGAGAGCCACGCGTGGGCTCTGTGTGTTACAGTCACTGGCAATCATCACCTTAAAAATTTTGTTCTAACTCCCCTTATTTCTAGCACATTTCAGCCCCCGCCCCTGCGCTGCTATGTGAGAAAATTTGTTACAGCCTCATTCATCTGTATAGCACTGCATAGAATTCTTTCAAAGCATTTATGCAAATTTCAGACTATAGGGATATAGACTCACATGTGATCCTGTTAACAGATGGCCCCAAGACAGACTTCAGGTCTGAATTAGTCTTAGCTAGTTACAATATAGTTGGGAGCTTATGGTACTAATAGAGTCATGTATTTAGCTTCTATATCAAAATAAACTATCTCAGATTAATTAAAAAATACTGTGGGATGAAACACTGGTTCCCAAGAAATGGACTGGCCCACACTGGGTTTAGTCATTCCCTCCTGCAACAGATGAAATTTTACTATTGATAATCCATAGAAACCAATAGACAGGTATTATCCAATGAAAATACACTGAGTCTTCAACCAAGTGGCTATTACTAGGTTTACTTTGTGGAGGCTCAAATGTCATATTAGTGTGGGAAAATGGACTAGAATAACAGCAGATGGTCAAAGTGATGAGTGAACTCCCATCTTTTAGATTCTCTGAAGCATACCTTCCCAGAACCCCAGTGGGGTTCACAGAAGCCTCAGGTTTCATTACTATGTGACTGGTCTGAATCCCCAGGGGTGTTGGTAGAGACGGATCCAATCAACATCGTGGGTACCTCAGAGTGAATCAGGCAGTTATTCAGAAATAATGTTGCAGCAGATCCTAGCTCTGTTTGGTAGTTTATGTAAAATGACAACGGTGAACTCGTTAGCCATGCAAGCCATAACAGCCTAATCAGCAGTGAGGATGCCAAAGAGCGTTAGCTGCCACCCTAACTGGGAAATGGACCAAATGTTGGGTTGGCCCTGAAGACTGAACTGTTCTCTCTGTCTCCCAGAGAAGGCAGCTCCTGATTAGGAAAGAAGCATCATGTTTGTGTAGAGCAAAGTGCGGTAGATGCCACTCCCGTTTCTCCTTATTTTATGCTGATTTGCACGAGCCCTTGCAAGCTCGGACTCAGGCCACCATGGATAAATATCTGAGCGATGTTAGAGACGTTATTTATGCTGCTGCTTCACAACTGGATCTGCACATATGGGCGGTTGTTTATAAATCCCTTTGGCATTTTGTTTTATTGTGGGGGTTTTAGGAAGTGTTTTGATAGATATCTTGCCTTCTCATGTTTGTCATGTCCTTGAGGCTTTTATCCATTGCTGGTTTCCAGTGTCAGCCCCTGAACTGTGGTTACCACTTTCGCTGCTAGCAAAATTGGGTGGCATATTCCACTTCCCATTATTTTGTAAAAATGTGAACGACAGTGTGGATTCTTTTCCTTTCTTCTCCTTTTCACTGCAAGATAAAACACTGCAAGTGGCTTCTTCAAGGAGGGACCATGTAGAAAAGTCACATGTGTGAAGCAATGCCAAACAAATGCTAACTTGCACCGTGCTAGAGCTGGTTAAACCTTATGGAGCAGGACCTCAGCTGGTGCAAACTGGCATATACCCATTGAATTCACTGGCGCTGTGTTGGTTTGCATCAGGTAGGCATCAGGCCACCCAAATTCATCCCTGGCATAACTCTTCTGACTTCAGTGGGGCTGTGCCAATTTAAACCAGCTGGGGACCTTGATGAGTTTGTTGAGCCCACCCATTGCCTTTCACTGGGTTCACCAGATGCTCCCCAGGTATTATTTTCTTTGCGTGGATTAACTGTGCTTAGTGCTTTCATCTTCTTAGGACGACACAGTCGGTCAAATACATCCCTGCTACAATACTGAGTCATGCCAGGCGTGCATTTGACCCAGCTGGTCTTCGTGGGCCTGACCCAAAAGGACAGAGTCACACTGTCTTCAATATGATTCAGATCAGAGTTGATGTATTTTCTTTTTCTCTCCCACAAGAGTTTTCTCACATCAGCTTTTCCTAGCACCACAATCAAAAAATTAACTCGAGGGAACTTTCTTTTAGAGTAATTTCTCTGGCTTACCAGACATGCCAATTTATAGTGGATAAAATGTCATCCGTATATCACTGCTCTGAAGTCTATATTCCAGAAGAGCTTAGCTGGATTTGCTCAGCGGCTACAAAGTCCAGGCTAAACAGAGATGGCTGAAGCTCACAGATCTTTACAACGTTTATAGGCTGTACTTCCTTCATTAAAATTATGGAGGTGGGCCCAGAGAGACATATTTTTGAAAGGTCATAACTATAAAAACATTATGAACATAATTTTAGCCTTTTCGCTATTTCTCAGTGTTTGATGAAGAGGCAGCCTCTGCCAAAATAGGAAAGGCTGCCCACTTGCTAGCTGTCCCCATCAGAAATAAATGTATGTATGGTCTTTCCTCATTCAGTCCACAGGGCAACAGTTGTGTCGGTCAAAGTTCAGTGGACTCAGCTTAGCTGGAAGAGTTGTTGGCTAGATTCATTTTGAGCCAGATTCTCAAAAGGCCAAGGCTGTCTGATTGTAGGCTCCATTCTGGGTGGAGTGAGTGCCAGGTTAGAAGACAAGTCTGCAAGCACCAGAACCATATGTATTACCATCACTTTCATTAACCCTCCTGAAACAAGTTTAACTAAACTGATTATAAAACCAGTTCCAGTCAGCATAGTTTTGTCTACACTGTGGTTCCCAGCAGTTTTAAAGCTCATTTTATATTGTTGGGGGTGATATTCGCATGTGGAAATTGACTTCTATTACATATAGAACACGACCTTGGGCATGGTTAAATGAATATGAATATATAGCATAGCATGGAAAAAGACCTCTATTTGCAGGAGCAAATTGTGCCTGAAAAATTGGGCTCTCGAATACGAACAAGGAGGTTTTGATACAGAATAATTTTTGCAATGTACTTCATGCTGAAAAATTTCCAGTAAAAAAGGTAAAAATTCCAAGTAAAGCATCATTACAAAATGCTTTCTTAATGCAAACAGTCTCAGTAAATCCTCTGGAATTCATCAACAGCCAGGTAGCACTGCTTATGGCCCGGATGCAGCAAGGTGCTTAAACGTGTGCCTTATTGTAAGGACATGTCTTTACTGGTACTACTCGTGTGCTTGAAGTTAGGTATGTGCTTGTGTCCTGCTGAACTGAGGCTTTCAGGAGACAAAGTGTAATCTCCATTGTGCTGCTTTACTTCAGAGTTACAGTCCAAGTTTTGCCATGGATTCACCCATTTGCCTGGGGCAACTCACTTAGGAGCGGATTTTGCCACCCTTACTTGCATTGTGTAGTATCTTGCTTCATGAATAGAGGGGCTTCGCTGAAATCAGTATATGTAAGAATGGCAGAATGAAGCCCATAATCTTTCATGCCTCAATTTACCAAACTAAAATATGGGTAAAGTAGTACATAGCTACCTCACACAAAGTGCTTGTGAGGGTCAGTGCGTATAAAAGTTCTTGTTACACTTGGATGAGGTAGAGAGAAAGTATCTGACTTGCTTCACCTCCAGCAGTCTGTGGTAGCATCAGGGATAGAACTGAGGAATCTAGACTTCTAATCCTCTGTTGAGTGGAATTTATTTCACAGTTTCATGATGTACCTAAAAAGGAAATTCTAACTACCTGAAAACAAACATCAACACAGCTTCAGGCAGCTGGGAAACCTCGTGAGAGTTTTTCAGCAGTATCACAGCATGGGAATGCAAACACACAATGCATTTCAAACTGAAAATGAAATGAACCAGTCTGGTGGATCCATCAATACTAACTGCAGCCACATATTTATAATGCCTTCTATCTGGCTTATAATCAAATGCAGAGCTTGCCTCTTTTCCTCAGTCATTTGTTCAAAGGTACTTGTAAGAGGTACAAAACTTTGTAGGAGACATAATTGAGCTTTTTTTCTTGTAATTACAAAGAGTATTGGCCAAATTGATCCAAACGATCTCCCCAAAGTGATGAAGAACAGGAAAATAACAGCACAACAGTTTTTAAAAATTGGGATAGTAAAAGCAATGGGGAGTTTAAGCAAAACAGTTCCATAAACAGGTACAAACATATTTAATAGGGCAGCGCCACGAGCCGATAAAACCTGGAGCAACATGTTTTCACAAGAAAACCAAAATGAGTTTGTGCACCAAGGAACGCAAAAAGGATGTAACTGGAAAATGGAGATAAAGAAACAACTTTTTAAAAGAAACTCTTTGCTCCAGTGCTCAGATTCATTTAAGCAAGTTTTTCTATGTGTTAATAATTAGGGATCAAATTATCTTCTGAGTTACATTGGTATACATCCAGAGTTTGGATGTTCATTTTTAATTATTTTTTGTAACTGTGTTCAGAGACTAGCCTGTATTTTAGATGCATTTTGTGCTATTTTAAGGTGCAGGATTTACACTGCTGGAGAGTAAAGGAGAGGTACAATGGTAGAGTAAACATCCATAGGATGCCCGCATGGTATGTTTTCAATGTCCATTCAAACCTTTACCCCACTACCACCTCTATAGTCAAGTTGTAGTTAACTACATCACAAAAATCAATATTGCAACTGTATTTTAAAATCTGGGCCAAGGCCACTAATTAATTTTACAAAGACCAACAAATATCTTTCAGATGGCAATACTTTAAACCAGGCTTGAATTTGCATCATCAACCTACAGCTACAAGCAAAATGCTTCACCTTCCATTAGCAATCTTCTGAGCTACACAGCTCCATCCCACATCCCAACATCTCCCCAAAGCTTATAATTGACAGTGGCTCCTGGGAAGCTGCCCTGTGGCAAATGGTAGTTAAGTGTAATGCTGAATGACACCCAATATCTCAAGTCTGTTTCAAGAGTAGTTTCCTTGGACTGCATAGGTGAAATTGGGCCCAGTGCTGAGGATCAATGCTAGGCCTATAAATATCACTGGAGTCTCTTGTGGGTCTCATTTTGAGCACCAAATATGCTTGCCATTCTGGCTAGATGTTTCACAAAAGTTATAGTCACTATCTTTATGGAAGAAGAAAGGTAGTTCCCCAAGATGGAAAAGAGAAGAGTGAGAAAGTTTTCTAGACTTATTATGGATTGTCCTTCAGTTGATGCCAGTTTCATCATGGGAAAAAGCCCATGCTGGGATGCCCGGGCTGAGGATGGAGAGTGTAGAGCAATGCCATATAAAAACTGTTCCACAAAACACCAAGCAAATTTCCCTGGTCTGTGTTGTGCATGCTGCGCAATCTCCAAACTTCAGAATGTAGTCTGGAATTGTCCTTGCCTTATCTCCAATGGATATATCCTGGCCAGTGAATGTCTGTGGACACAAAGGGAACACAATCTCTGGTTATAATTTCGTATGTGTTGCGGAGTAGATATTTATACCATCAGTTCCATTACAGCCATTGCCAGGGTAAAGTATCTTTGCTAGACATTTTCCTGATTTCATTACATTCCTTGTCACCAGATTTCATTGCTTCCTTAAAGCTGAAAATGAAGATTAAACATCCTAGCCCACATTCGCAGCTTGGAGTCAATGGAGCTACGTCAACTTATACCACCTGAGGATCTAGCTCTATATTCCTATAGCATTTTCCACACTTGGTGGTTTGATTATGTTGATTTCATATCTCAACATTTTAAAACTTCAGCAACCAGTGGGAGGCAATAGAAAGGCTGAGTTAAAAAGTGCTGCCTACTCGGAAAGGTTATATTAGCACACCTTATTACTTTCTTTATATACTGTAGTAGGCAGTAAAATGTTAATTTCTCATTCTCATGAGAAACATTGTACCCAAATGCAGAGAAAGTTGAACTCAGAATTAGCTCTTAGTTCTTGCAAAGTCATTTAATGGGCGCTTCTTCCTGTAGACTCTTCTCCAACTGAGATGGTGAAATTGGTAACTCAGTGACTAAGAAAATGTCTGGTGTATCTTCTGCCTTATTAGCTCCTCTCCTGCTGACACTTGGCAGGAATTATTGATCTCCTTCTTCCTGAACCTCAACTAGTAATTTCCAAGGTCTGTCTTATGGCTGTAAATGTTGCTGTCTCTGTATATTTAATTTAAGTTCATACTACATCTTCCATTGAAATTTGTTGAAACCACACAAAAGGGAAAAATGAAGATGATGTTCTGGCATCTGTCTATCTTTCTTAAGTCAGGAGAAGAAAACTCAACTTGATTTGGACACATCCCCATTTATTTATTCTGTATTCCTTTAGCTTAAACTTGTTTGAATGGAGGACTCAGGGGTCCATTTTTCCTCTCAATGTGGCAGTAGAATTGCTTGTGTAACTCCCTTTAACCCCGATGGGAACTACAAACATCCCCCCTACGCACACAGATAAGAATAGATCCCCCACATGGTGTGAACTATTAGATTTGCAAGGCTTGATACATTTATGGTTTCTATAGTGATTATCCCTTTATGTATTTACAGAACCGATACAAGGCACAGGGTGGCAATGCAAGCTTCTCAATACCCTGCTGCTATGCCTCCATCCTGATCTGGAGGTGCTTGTAATAGAACTGGGAGGGAGTGTACGGGCGTAGGAGGACCCACCTCTGCGAGAACGGGGGCAATTTAGCCTCCCTAGTGTTCACTCAATCCTAGTTTCTGTGCTGAGACTGCTGATTGTAAAGAGAATGGAGAGAGAGCAGCACATCTTATCTGTATTAGTAGAGAAAGTGATCTCTTGTCTACCTTCAGAATTCTGACCATCTCTGCTGGTCACCTCAACCAACAACTCCTCATCTTCCAGTGGAACCAGTCCAGCTCCTTTAACCATCCCCCCAATTTAAATTCTTCAGAGCTGGCATCTTCTCCGCTGCCATCAGTGCGCCCTCTCTGTGTCCTCCTTGAAGGACAGCATGGAGGCCTGAAGATGTCTGGAGTGGTCCAGTCAAATCAAGGGTGAAATTCACCTCTATGCAGAGGGCTCTAAGGAGGGATGCAAGTGTTGCTCAGGTCTTGTGTTGCCCCTTGGCACAGGGGTGAATTTCATCCTCATTTCCGCATCTTGCTTGATAATCTTTCCCTCAGACAAACTATCCAGTCCTCTTCTTAATACAAACTCCAAGTCTGACGTAGGTCGATTATAGTCGGTATACATAGTTCAGTATATTTGCTGAGCCATGACCGTTATCCCTAATAAAATATGGTGATTGGAAAACCTAATACCTGTGCAGCCTAGGGAAAGTCAATAGTTGGGTCAATCTTATTAGTCACAGTGGCAGACAGTCCATGTAATTTAATAAAATCAGGTGACCTCTGATACCCACAGGCTCATGGACCCCACCCAGCCACCACAATGTTACGTCACCTCTGGAAGAACCAATTCCAGAAAGTGGTGACATCCCAACATCAGCCAGGTAGCAATGACCGATGGTATGACATCACTCTGCTTGACCAGTGTATTTCAGTGTGGTACCCAGAAGTTTTTTGGGTTTTTTTTTGTTTTTTTTCAAAACCATCCCACTTATGAATTTCCTTCTGTTTGAAAGCACATGTATGTACATCATGACCGGAGTTTGCTTCACTTGTAGTCGGTAGCTTCCTTTATTGTGAGTGGCATATTATGATTTTGGCTTCACCCTTAATCAAACAAACTTTAGCTTAAAATGTTTCCTTAAACTTACAATGTTTTAGAATTATTCTGATTATACCTGGCGCCTTCTATATTCCACTGCATAAGTAGCCCGCTGCATCACCCCATCAATTCCTCCTATCATGCCAATCCCACATTTTTCTTTATAAATTGAAGGCAGAATGAGCAGGGGATGGAAAATATACTGATAAAATAAAAACCTGATTTTATTTTAAGATCAGAGTACTGATTTATGGAAATCTCTACTGCCTTAAAATCATTCCACTCTGACACCTGGGAAAAAGAAAAGGCAGTTTCCATGCTAAAATTTTGAAAAAAACCCCACCACTACTGGCTAAGTATACATAGACTCCCCTCTCCTAGTCAATACAATGATGCACTGATTTGAATTATTAATGTCTGGAGCCAAAGGGGGAGAGAGGTGGAATACTCCTATTTCTTCATCTGTTGGAGCTGTGCACAGAGATGTTTGACTGTGACCTGATGTCTTCATTTACATTTCTGTTGTAATGAGTGTCCTGGAACCTATACAATTTCTCTGCCCAGCTGTGACATTACTGTGTTCATTGTCTACAATACGTTTGGGTGAACCAGTTTGGATAAAATAAGAATCCAACCTGAAGCTTATCACCAGGTTTGAAACCAATGCTACGAACTGGACTTGAGGCTTAAAAAGAATGAATTGAACTTTTTTCTCCAAAAAGAGTTGTAACCATCTGGCAGCTGCTGATTTTGATTCTGGCCAGCACCAGAAGATATTCTGTGACACATATTAAAATGGCTATAAACAGTGGACATTAGAAATCTTGAGAGGCAGTCTGTTCAACACACCACTTCCATCTTGATTTCTAGGCCATATTTCCATCTTCAGTGTCTTGAGCTTTGGAGAAATAGGTGAACTTCTAGATGCTTCACTAATGGAATTTCCAAACACATCTCTAGTTCTTCCATCCAACAAGCCATCTGACTATACTAGGCACTGAGCAAAGCTTTCGAAACTGGATGAAGTGTGAAGGCACAACAGCTCAAATCGACAATTTGTTTTCACATCCCAAAGACAAGAGTTTGTATTAATTAACTTTAAAATGATTGTGGCCTCATCCTGATTTCATTAAAACAATGAGCCAAAATCTGAGGTCCTTCTTCTTTATGAAGGCAAAAACGCCACTGATACCAGCTGGAGGTTTGCATATAAGTAAGCATTGAGTGAGTCCTGAATAAAAGCTTCAGAGTTAGGCCCAGTAATAATATTTTGCACATGTATCATCATGCCTTTCCTCTGAGGATCACAGTGCTCTTTACAATCGTGAAACAAATGAAGACTTTGAAAGCCGTCATGAAGAAGATGGTTATAATTATTCCCACTTCATAGACTGAGGATCTGAATCGTTGTGCCCAAGGGTATTTAAGCACCTAACTTCCATGGAAATTAATGGGAATTAATCTCTTAAATAGGCACTGGGTCAATGATATTAAGTGACCTAGCAACTGTCATATAGCAAGTCAATGGCAAAGTCATTACCAGAAACGCAAATGTCCTGACTCTGAGTCCTGTGTGTTAGCCAGATATCATGGTGATGGGTGCCCTATAAGAACCCAGATAGAAGAGAGATGCCACAAGCCTATTCCTCCATTCCCAATGGGAATGCAGAGATATTTGTTTCAGTGCAGTGGAAACATTGCAACAGTTACCGATTATACATGACTCATTGTCAATCAAGACTATATTGCTTTGCTGAGAACTGACGACAAACAGCTGTGAATAAAACCGCAGGTCTGTTGCTTTCACATGACAGCTAAGCTGACAGCAATGATCAGATGTATGCATGTTTTAATGAGTGCAAAATTTGTTCTCTCTCCCCAAATTGAGAAAAATGAAATGAGAGCTATAACAAGCAGTGTCACAGAGGTGATGTTGATGTGGAGTCAATTACTCATGCTCACAAATCTTGGGCCTTCAGCTCTTTGCTGTTCACAAAGGGGAGCTGGTGCATGTGATACTCATTTTGACCCAAACCCCTAAACTTCTGGCCACTCCCAGCAGGCTATCAAATATCACACCCCCCTATGTGATAGATGTTCATCATTATAGGCTGGCCAACTCTGATCAAGCTAGATAGGAAGGGTAGCGGAAGAATGATTATGTTACATGTCAAAAGAAAGTATGTCTCATGCTCACCTTTGTTCGACTTTCCTTCTGATTCCCTCTGTACGTATTTTAACGCATCATCTTTTCTCTGTTGGCTACAGTGAGAGTCCCACCCTTCTCTCCTCTCCATCAGCTCCTGAGCTCAGTCACTGCAGACTGTGTTAAAAAAATTACAGATCTGATGAGGCAGGTAGCCCCCACATCCATGTTGCTACTCTACATGTGACTTCAGAATGAGGATTGGACTTGGGAAGCCTATAAAAAACAACACAAACCCCACAAATACAACCCTCTCTTATATTTTGCAAAACTCAGTTGTTATTGGCAACCATTGAGAATAGAACTAAGTAGCGACGTGGTATTCATATGCTTCCTGGAGGAATTTGAAATAGAAATCTTTGTCTCTCCACTTATGTAAAGCAGTTGTTCCCTGCTTCAGCATTGTATCGGAGCAGCATCTCCCTGAATGGATTCTCTATTTTAACTAAGAATGGCTGTTTCCACAGTCATACTCATCTGCCTTGACAGAGTGACAAAAAGAGCTGCAGAATTCCCACCTCCCAGGGCTCTTTTGCAGAGCCATGACAGTTAAACCCTTCTCTTACATGTTTGTGAACAGCAATATTACCTAGAATTCACATTTCTACTTCTTGTTGGCTTTATCCCTGTCACATGGAGATCACTTACTTTAATAAGCTAATGCAAATACTGTAATAAGAATCATAGCTGCTGACTACACATAGGTGTTGTGAAGAACAGGTAATGTTTAATGAGTTAATGAGATCCTGGAGCAAAATATGCTATAAAAGAACAGAACTGTATCCCTCCCAATCCTATGTTCTGCACAGTAGCTCCCTTCTAAAATTAAGTCTGCAATCTATTATTATGAGCAGCTGCCGAAGCTACTGGATGTTACTGATTGTGCTGGGTAAGATCTTCTTTATTCAAAGAAGTTCCAGCACTTACTTGAATAGGGAAATGGTTGCTTGGGGAATGCTCTGTGTCTCAGATGGATGGAAGATATTTCTTTGGCCACTTCAACTACCACTGAGCAGGATGTGTTTAAAATCATATTCAGCTTCATATTAAATATTAAATTGAATAGCTGCTAAGAATAAAGTTACTTACATGATTCTGATTAAATGTTTTCTGGTGAGCAAGGATTCATCAGATTAAACAGGTAGCTCTTTCTAATACCCATTATAATTGTGAGGTTTTAAATGAAAATTGAAGAGAAATGATTTGAGGGCCAACAGTAATGGAAAGCTTAGAGGCAGCTTAAAAAGAGGAAAATATCATTTTGAAAGATAACGTTTAATCTCCCTGGGTTTCTTGGTCACTCAAATATTGGTGAACATGGGGAACTAGCTGAATTGTTAGTGAATTCACTGGTCATTGCTTTGTCATTGACTATGAAGGATCAAGCCTCTCCAAAATGTAAGCACAGATGAAATGCACCCTGTGCAAAGAGCTAGCACAAGGCATACGAACCATTTAAATATTTCACCCTATGGGTAAGTATTATGTTCACAGAGAAACAGGGAAAGTAGATAAAAACATAAAATACACTATCTGGAAGGTTGCAATGTAACCCTTCATTATTATTAGAATTACAAACCCTAGTACACAAAATCCTCAAACCAGGGAGGGACAAAGCAGGCTGCTCCATAAGGCAGCGAGAGGCACAACTCATCCCACCTTACTGTATGTTGGCTTTTTTCAGACTGACTGTTGTTGGGCCTGCTTCCCTTCAAAGCCCCCTGTCTGCAAGGAAAAACGTAGAAAATCTACAAAAAGGAACAATCTTCATCCGCCGCACAAGGGCTTTTCCATCTTTCATTTCATCTGTCCTACCCCTCTCTGCTAGGGTTTCCATGTATTCAAACCAGATGTCTACACTGTATAACTCCTGCACTTACTGCCTTTCCACTGGGCGGGTTTCGGGTTTCAGAGAGCACCCTAGTAGTCATCCCTCAATCTCACAAGGTAGAAATTATGAAATAACTATCCGCTGCCTGGGGATGACCTACAGCCATTCAGACTGGAGGAGAAGTCAGTAACTTATACCTCCAATAAATATTTCGGCTACTTGTATGAGTATTTTGCTACGGCAGATGGACTGGTTGGATCAATTGAGAGTGCCAAGGGTTTTTGTCGGAATTCTAACTCCAGTTGATAGGTTTTATTTTCTCATCATCTTCCTCTGTTTTTCTCTCATTTTTAAAATAATCATTTATTTCCAGACAGACTTCACTCCCTTGCCACCTTCCGCTTCTAGCTATAGCTAGTCACAATTATCTTGGTAAATTTCCTGTGCCCATGATAAATATATCTCATTCCCTTTTTAACAATCCCACAGCCAATAAAAGACAATAAAATGTGAAATGACACGCAAATTGCGTCCCCAAAGAGTGGTAAAGTGCTAAACTACTGCTCCATGTGATAATCAGATAAGATTTTTGTCTTTAAACAAATAACCCTAGTTAACAAAGAAGAATATTCAAATTGTATAGCAATGTATTTGGGGAACGTAGGGCGCCTGTTTAAAGCTAATGGGCTATATTCTGTGCTCAGTAGCACTGATGTAAATTCAGAGTAACTCCATCTAAGTAAATGGGTTCACTCAAATCCTGAGAGCAGGAATTGAAAGTGTCTCCACACTAGAACTGCTGTTTTTGTGTGTGAATCAGGAGGGAGGGTGAGGGTGTGGAATAGCTTTAATTTCTGTTAAAGCTTTATGTGAAAACAAGAAAGTTCCCTTTATTCCAGCTAATAGAGACTGTAAATAACATAAAATTGGCTATTTTGCCTCACAGTGGACACTAGCTACCTGCACTTAACTTTGTTTTGCTTTAGAAAATATGTGAGAATTTCCATGTAAGAAAGATGAGTGCCAGTGTTTCAGAATTGCCGGCTCAATGGATGGAGCAATATCTGGGGTCAAAAGGAAGATTTTAAATCATCCCTTCTCTTAAGCGCACCCCCCCAACACCAAGGGCTAGGCCCCTGTTGGTGCAAATCAGCATATTGATCAATGCTGAGAATCTGGCCCACAGATAGCAAGACACTGAACCACCTCTAATATTTATCATCCGTTGGGAAGACATTTTCTGTGCCGGTTTTCATTATACTTTTGGATTTTAGAGGAACTGTCTTTGCAGCTTACTAAGCATTCTACTGTCCAAAGTAGGGGAAAGGAAACATGATCACTGATATCTGTAATTATGGCCCCAGTATGCTACTTTAAGGTGAATAATTACTGCATCATATTATTGAGGAGGATTCTGCAGGTTTAAGCAAAGATATAAACTCTCAAAGATACCTTGGTTCTGTAACGTGACTTTAAACTCAATAGCTGAACAGCATGTATATAGGCTATGATTTTCATTTGTCCTCTCAGGAGTGATTGTGTCAGTCTCTTCAGTAGAAACTGAGAGAAGATCAGACTTTGCATTTATGGGACGGGCTGGATTTTAGCCGTAAGATCAGGCAAATGAGAAACCATCACCTTGAAAAATACGTATCTTACTATATTAGGGGAGTCATTAACTAGTTCTGAAAACCAGGCGACAGCGCACAGGGACAGTGCTGGAGCACAGAGGATCCAAGCACGCTGCACTATAGAGACAGCTCTGCTCCTGACACTAAAGCTCTTTCACACCTTCATTCTCCGAGGGGGGGTGGAAATGGCACTGACAGCCTTTCACCATTAGGTCACTGCTTCTAATCCAGCCCAAGCAGGTCATGAATGTAGACCCCAAAAGGCTCAGATACTGCATCTCAGGTGGCCGTTTTGACAGGTCTGCATTCTGGCCTCCACGCTCTGCTTCAGAAGCCAGCCCGCTCCATCTCAGGCTATAGTGACAAGGGGCCCAACAAACCCTGCCCACTACCTCATCAAAGGTCTGGGTGTCGCAAAGCAATTCCACCTGCTCTCTAGCTCTGCTGATCACCAAGAAGGGGCCTAATCCAGCAGTCCCCGTGCAGGCGGAATTCCCATTAACCACAGCGGGAGTTCTGCTGCGCTAAGGATCAGGCCTGCTAACAGCACATCAATTTTGTTTTGCTTGGTTCTTCCAGCCTGGCCTTCATTTCAGTGCAGCCCCAGGCAAGCACCCGTCGCTCTTAAGTCTCGCCAGTAATTGAAGAAGCACAGCTGATGATAGTCTTTAAGGGAAATTGAAAAGATTTTCGTCCTCTCTGTTCCAAAGCAAAGCTGCCTGCCATGTAGCGTGGTGACCTCTGCGAATCATGCACTGACAGTAATGGCAATCGTGCCTCCCCAGAAAAAGCACAGGCATGAGGCAACAGGTCATAGCTTGGGGAAGGGCTGCCTGCTGGCCATGGGAATGCAGGGCGTGCTTGGTGGAACTGTCAATAGGGGATGAGCGCTGCGCCTGGGGAGCAGACGGGGAATCAATTGATCTGGCAGCTTTCATACAAATAAAAGGGAAGCAGGGAAGTTGCCAAAGGTACTGAATGAAACTGAACATCAATATCAGGAAAGGTTGGAGATCCCAATCCTGTGCTGAGGCTCGCGCATGCCTGTACCTGCCTTGCTGGTGCCCTCTGCCCCGTGTTGGGCAGCCAGCGTCCACGAGAAGGATGAGCAGGAATTCCGACTCCGTTACGGGTCAGCAGTGCTGGATTCCTGTAAGGTGGCTGCTACCCCCTGTATCGAGCTGTATTGAGTCAGCTGCCCCAGTTGTGCTGTGAACTGCAGCACTCTATAGTGGAGGTTATTTTGCTAAGGCGTCTCTGGGTAGCTATTAACCACGGCCTGCGGCATAACAAAAGACCAATGTGGAGAAACCGCTGCAGTGGTTCCTCATCTTTCAAGGGTTGCACTGCATCCTCTCATTCAGAGGGACTCACGGAGATGGATGTGATTTCCAAACCCAGCATTTTTATCAGTCTTGCTCCTTTTGAAAAGCTTGATCAGTGGTAGACTGTCAAAACTGATACCTGTTTTTCAGGGGCCATTTAAAAAATGTCAGTTTATTTCAAAGATTTCCATGAACAGTTTTCGGAAAAACATGGGGTTTAACAAGGCAAATGTAATGTAATGCACGTTTTAAATTGGGGGGCAGGGGGAGAAGGGCAATTTTCTGTTGGAAAAACATTTCAATTCAAAATTTCTGAGCCCCTCTAATCAACGGATTTGAGTGAAGGAAGGAGCCTGGGAATCTAAGTTGCACCCCATATACAAATGGCCTCCTTTATTGGCTCATGCTTTTGTGGGTTTATCTGCTGGCAAACACAAAAAGCTGCACAGACACTCACAGACTGTGCAGACATGCACCTCACAGCTCCTCAGGCCGCCTACACTGACGTGTCTGAGGAGAGCTGTGCACGTTGGCACATATTGCTGTCACCACAGAGGAAGCATAGCTGCCTGATTTATGCCACCTGCGGTTACCAGTTGCATATGAAAACTTTTTTCATTTTGCACAACAAATCATACCCAAAGAACAAAAAAAAAACCCCAAAACAAAAAAACCACCAAGCACAAAATTAGATCCCCCACCTCCATTGGAAATGCCCTTTTCCCTATAAAGTGAGGACTCCAGGAATGCTGTAATTCAACCCACTTTCCACAGCTGTCTGTTGCATCATCGTAATCATCGTGCAGTTCGAGGTTGACCGGTAGGAAGTGGAATCAAACACTCTCCGTATCCCCTTTGGAAGGCCTGTTCCTTAGCTTAACCCTCCATTGGCACCCTCTAACAGCAACTAATACAGATATCGTCTCCGGTGTTCAACTGTGTCTGTATTGGCTCTGTTCTGTCTCCATTGCTAGGAAGAAGAAAAGGGAACGTCCAGAATTCCCTTCTGCATCACGCGCCTAGACCCCAGATCGTTAGGGGGCTGGTCAGCATTCAGCTAAAACTACATTCTCGGAGAAGTCCTTTTCCTACCTGACTCACTTATCGGTCTTGTTCATCATTTCCCTGCTAGACTTCACCCTTAGTAAGGCTTTTCAAATGCTTGTATTTCTCCATTCAGAACACTTCGCTGTTGTATGCTGAGAAGTTGCCTGTAATCCTCACCTATCGCAGGGGTATTGTGTTTATGGGAAGAGAATTTTCTGGGAGGAGTGCGTGTAATACCATGTAGCCCTTACCCCCAAAATATGAGCTGTGTGGTAAGGAAAGCGTAAACAGAAAAGAGGTTTTGTTGCAATAACAAATGACTTCCTACAGCTGTTTGGTCCTATTGCATTCTGCGAGGCACTCCCTGCTGTGCTAGCCTGTCTCTCTGATGTGCTTGCATGCACGTGCACACCTCCCAAAATGTTCATCCAAGTTCTCTGCATTACAGTGCACACCCACACCGTGCACAGATGTACGGCATGCAAGAGCTGAGCAGGATCCAAGTTCATGAACTAGATCAAGCGACAATAATCCTAGGAGGGGCTAGGAGTAAAAAAAACTCAAACAAACCGACTAAGGATATCAAAGTGTTTTATAAATATTAATCAGGAAGACACTCCTGTGAGACAGCTAAATATTATTAACCCCATTTTACAGGTGGGCAGACTTGGGGCAGAGGGTTTAAATGAGTTGCCCGTTCTGTGCCATGAGTCAGTAGCAGAGCTGGGAATTCTGCTATTACCAACCAAAGGACAAGATATACCTCAGCTGGGCCAAAGATAGGAACAAGAACAGATAGCACTAGTGCACTGGAACCGTAACAAGTATCCTTGCAGTAGAGTGGGTCTGCTCTGAAAAGCAACTCTGTGAAAATAGGATCACATTTATTCTCCCTCAGTGATTTCTTATCACAGACAAAAAAAAGCTTTGGCTGTTTCCTCACTGCAGAGTAACCTAGGATCTGAGCCAAGCCAGGGGCTTCCCCTCTGGTGTATTCTCACCTGCAATAAAGCTTTTGGAGGCTAAATTAGGCCCTCAGTGACATCTGGGCAGTTCCTTGGCCTCGGTGGGTTTGCACAGGTGTAGCTGATAGGAACTAAGTGAATAATTGTACTGATGATGCAAAGCAAGGGATAGAAAACAGCTGTGTCCTGCTTAGCTGTGTGCACTGCGGGGGCAACAGACAATCGAAGTATATTGTCCTCAGAAATCATGCAGATAGGGCAATGATAGGAGAAGGTTGAAAAATTGAATGATAAGGTGCCAGTTGTACATGGGCAGAGCCAAACTTCCCTGGAAGCTATATTTTATCAGCACCACGGTTACCATTTTCCCCAGCCGCCCCTCCCAAATACTTTGCTAGGCAAGTGGGCTGCAGGTGAGATAAAGTGTGAGGCCGGCCTCTTTTTTCCTTCCTCCCTAAATATGCTCTATTTAGAGCTTTCACAAATGTTGGCAGGACACGTATGTGCATCCATGCTCCCGTCTGCCCATAGGATTTACCTCAGGGCTGCTGCCGAGAATGAAATCATCAACCCCAGTTATTGCTACCTACTTCAGCAGGGGACTCCTGTAAGGACAGGGAGCCCTCGGGGACAGGCATCTGCGATGTCAGCAGCAAAGCTTAGCTGCTGCTTCTGCTGAGACCGATGCAGCGGGCATTGACAGACAGCCACATCAAAATAGCTCTCAATCATCAGATCTGAGCCAGTCGCAGAGACCCCTCTGCTTCTGACAGTTGGACTGGGGGGAAATGAGAGAAGGAAAGATAAAGACACCTCCAAAATCTCAAAACCATTAAGGACAGGCGAGCAGTTAGCGGAGGAGGCTCCCTGCTGCAGAAGAGCCAACCTCCAGTAGCAGAGGACCACAATAGGCTGCTGCTGCTCTCAAGGCTCAGGAGCGGGGAAGGAGAGGAGCTGGCTGGGGAGCCTCTGTCTTGGAAATCAAAGGCCAGAGCCCAGGATGCAAGAGAAAAAGAGGATGTGGAGTCAGATAATAGAATTGTTTGTTAGGCTAGACACGCTAATGTGGCTTCCACTTAGGGGGATACACCAGGTTAAGAGAGCCAGGCACTTCTCAGCTACATTTACACCAGCCTAGGATCTGGCCCAGCACCTCTACCTGAAAAGAATTGAAATGGGACAGGTTCAGGAACAGGGTGTGGCAGATCTTAATGGGACTGTACAGTGGCACGGGAAAGATCAGCTTAGGAGGGGCACACACTTTGTGTGGCCCGCATCAGGCCTGAGCACAACTGCAGGCCCTGCCCTAGGGAAAGCACGTGGACAGCGACCAAGATGGTCCCTTGGGAATAACTGACCAGACAGGGAGCGGGGAGTCCCCCAGCTGGCTATGCAGGAGGAATATGCTGCTCCCCTGAAAGGGGTGTCTGAGGGTGTACAACACCCAGCACAACGAGGGAGCTCCAGGAAGCACATTCTGCCTTGCAGAGGCAATCGAATGAGCTGTCCTGGCTGCCCATCCCCTTCCGCAGCCATCTCACTGCCCACGCAATGATCCAAGGAGGGATCCCCCAGCACTGTCGAAGGTGGAGGTGGAAATATACTAAAGGTTGAACAGCACAGAATGGTGCCGGAGCACATGCCTCATGCTGAGAGGTTGCCATTGTGTCTGTTGTGCATTGTGTTTATGGGATGAGAATTTATTTTAAAAAATGCGCTGCTCCCAGGGCGTGTTAGATGCAGACATTGTGGAGAGTTCCAGAGACAGTGCCAGGAACATGTGTTCTGTGGTTGCTCCCTGTGGACTGTGCTGCCGTCTCTCCCAGAGATCAGTCAGCTCTTCCTGTAATTTCATATCAACAAGGAAAAGCAAATCAATGCACCTCGATGTTGTGGTCGGGGAGTGACATACGGCGTTGAGCTGCAGCAAGCTATACGCAGCTGGAAGTTGCTCTGCATAATATTAAATGCCACCTGCAAGGCTGAATGTTTGGACACTATTTGAGAGAGAGAATTTTTTTCCCCCAACAAAATTTTGTGTGTGATTTACGCAAATCCTTTTCAAAACATTCTCCGCTGATACTGAGTTTGTTCTAATGACACAATGGAGGAGCGGATGGGATCAGACTATCAGCCAGTAAGCAGAGATTTCACGAGATAGGCACTGTGTTCCACCCAGTCCTAGCTGAATTCTGCACTGGTTTACACCCTGTGCAATCCCATTGGCGTTACAGCTGAAATTAGAAGTCTTTGAGGAACTCCAGTTAACAAGGAAGGGCGCTAAGTGCATCAGAAAAATCAGTGCCAGGTTTGGCCCAGATGTCCAGAAGTGTCAAAGCCAGAGCAGGCAGATTGGGTTGCACCTGTCCTATTTCTCAGTGGCCTCTGTGCACAGCTCAGAGTTCAACAGAACAAAAGAGACCAGACCCAAGCCAGAAGACATAGTTACTGCACTGGGTTTGCTTCCCACCAGCTTCGCCCATAGATGCCTGTTAATATGAAGATGATCAAATATGCTGGAGGTCTAGCATATGCAGCCCATCAGCCAGTCTGCATTATTTATGCATCCCACTCACTGTGTCTTCTTATTTGTTAACAGAAGCTTTTTTATGTATACATTAAAGAGCCAGATCCTTGGCTGGTGTTAATAGGGAAAGCTCTATGGAAGCCAGCAGAACTATAATCTTGAACCTGCTTCCAATGACTTCTACGAGAGAAGGCATGAACCTTTTAGGGCTGACCCTGCACTGACTTACACCAGTGTTTCTCTACCATAACTACTTTGTCTCCTGATTCACACCCCTCTAAGCTCAAGGAGAATCAGGCCAGACAGTTCCAGCATGACTCACTGATGCTTGTAAATCTTTAAAAAACAAATGCAAACGATTAATTTCCTTTCAAACTGCGACCATAACATTTTCTGTGTGGTTTGATATTTGCACACAGGCTAATGCCTGTAGCCTTCCCTGGCAGCTATTTAACATGATCCTCTTCTAAAAGAAAGTAGAAAGTTAATGCCAGTTTGCTACCTAGAGGCAGGGCATAACTCCCATCTGCTTTGCTTGCCAGACCTACTCTTAACTCTTTTCAGACAGCCAGTGTTATCAAATTACTGTAACACTTGAGCCTTGTGAGGTCTAGAAATGAATGCCTCAGCTTGTAAATTCCCGCAGGCTGATCTCCTTTATTGTTCTTCCTCAAAGACTCCTTTTAACGGATGGAACTAAACCAAAAGGGTGGCGAAGTAACAAAGTGAGCCTGACGTGCTGCCTATTGATTGTTTAATTGCTGAGCCAGCCTGTGTGGATGTCTCCATGTGCTCAGTCACTTAGTGAATCAGGCAAACATTTTGGCCTTGAATTTCAGAACAGTGAAAGAATTCGAGATTGTCGTTGTGTAGGAAGAGCAGGTGCTTGGAGCTAACGGCTTACACTTTGCAATGTTTCGTTCATTTATGACTTCTGTGTGGATTGGCTCTGCAGCAAGTGTGATGAGAATAGTTCCTGTTTATCCCAAACTACATTTACTTATGCAAAATGCAGTGATGTTATTACGCAAACAGTAACATATTTGCAACAGGTGTAATAGATGCCAAACGTTTCAGCTTGTTGTGCGAATCTTTCACCCTCACCAAATGGACCATGAAGTGAAGAGGCTCAACTTGGCACAATACCTGCAAACTAAACATCACCACAAATGGAATCCAACATCCTGAGCTTGATTGCTTCCCCTGAGCAGGCTGCTATGAAAATGGACTAGTCTCCCAGTTCAAAAACTTGCATTTTGATGGATGGCAGTATGTCCTGATGCTCCTGCAGCCGAGATATTTGGACTGTATCCCTTGCATTCATGACCATGGAAGGGACACCCTCCATTGTCTGATACTATGGACATGAGGAACCAATAACCCTTCTCCATGGAATTTGAGTGTGTCACTAGAAATCTCAGAAAGAGACCTTTCATACAGTGTTAGGAGAACAGAGAGAAAGAGGCAGGCAGGCATGACTAATTTAGAACAAGCATGGCTTAAATGAACTTGTCTTGCTGTGTTACCCATAGTAAAACCAATGGGCTTCAGCGGAGAATTTAGTTCCCTTTCCAACGAGTCTCATACAGTGGCATTCATGGTAGAGTGCACTCCTGACTTAAGAAAAAAACCTGTTTGAATGAACAGAATTTATTTGTTTAAAGATTCCCGGGGAGATACCAAAAATGAGAAGTCCTACAATATAATGACTCCATGCTACAGGATGACTAATACTGGTTTCTGCATATTACTATGGTAAGCTCATGTGCAGCTGGGGAAGTGCACATCAATATTTGTGCTGTGGTCTCTTCCACAGAAGAAAGGTAGAGACCCTAGTAGGAACATAATGTTTGTGCTCTGCAAACCTTCCCAATTCTGCAAACCTTTCCCTGTTACTTTTTTTTTAAATCCAAACACATACGTAGCTGGCTTGACTCAGGTATGTAACTCTTTGTGCTCAGGGTGAAATTCACTCCTATGCAGAAGGTCTATGGACCACTGAAGTTCCATTTAACCCCAGGGGTGCATTTCATCCTCCAAGATTAGAGTGGAGAATGTTAAACAGAGATTACAGCAAGGTGAACAATTCACTACTAGCAATTTATTCATTGAATGGCACCTATTTTTCTGTACATAAATTGTCCTTAAACAGGCTGAGGTTTTATTTCATTGCAAATGTATTAACTATTTGCAATTGATGAACAAATATTGTTTTTGTAAACACACTTCAGGCAGCAAGCTGCTTGCAAGCTGTTTTCTGTAACTCTTCAATATTTGTGATTTGATAGTCAAACTGTGTTGTTGGTCACTGACGTCACACATTCCTGTTTTTCTTCCTTTATTGGATGACCTAACATTTGTAAACGGTCCTCTATAAATAAATAAAATTACATCACAAAATGATTGTAGGTTTGTTTTTCAATAAATCCTAGCTATAAGCTGTGAGTTTGCTTCTTATGTTACATGCACATAAAAAAAAATCTTTGCTTGTGTAAATGTTTGCAAAAAGTGAATAAGGCTGGGAAGGATGAACATCCACAAAGCTACATGTCAAAGTTATCAAGGACTTTCTTTTGTGACATTTGATACATATTTTTAGTTAAAAAAAATAAGAACAATATGTGCAACTATGCCATTCTTTAAAACAATTAGAGAACTTCTCTGGGGACAGGACATGATCAAATCTAATTTGGTTAGTCTCCAAAAAGTACATTTTCTCTATAGTCACTCAGAAATAAAGGGCCCTGATTGGCAAAGAGCTTAAGTATATGCCTAAGTCCTATTGCATCCAATAGGAATTTAAAGTTAGGTGTGTGCTTGGCTACTTTGCTGAACAGGGATAGTTTGCTGTCCATAGAAGGATGGACCTGTCCATGGTGCTGAAATTCAGAGTGCATCTCACTGGAGGCAAATTGATCATTTTCAAACAATATGATACTCTAAACTAGCAGCAAATATACTCCCTGCTGTCTCTTCACATGATAGTATTTTAATATTATTACATCTCACAAGCAATCAGGAGATGCCAATTTTATATAATATAGCTCTGGCATCTCTTCTACATATCCAGAGCCATGTAAAATTAAGAAATGTCTGCACTACAAAAGGAAGCTGCTTCCATTTTTTGACCTTTCCCATTCTTCACAACATTTATATATTTGTCCCAATAAAAATGACTTCTTGTATAATAAATTACTTGAAGTTGCATTTTATCCCCTTTTCCACATGAACAATAATGTTGAACTGAATGTCAGTCATCAGACAGACATAATTGGATTTGGAAAGTGTTATATTGTGAATTAAGTTGACTGATGGCGAAATGTCAGTTTTATTAACAATCTTCCTTCAGATGATAATTTTATACCTATAAGAATGAATTACAAAAGAGTACTCGAAGGCATCAATTCGAAATGATGGAGTCATTTTAATAAAGGCTGACTTTTCCTTTTATATTCTTGTTTTTAAATATTTTATCTCCTTGTGGGAAATTGCATCCAATTAGGAGCCAACACCATTGTGCAAAAATGCAACATAACCAAACAGAGTTAGTTTGCATCACAACCTTCAATGCCCAGGACCAAACTAGCAATGGAAGAGAGAAATACTGATCTCAGTAGTATTTGCCCACAAAAAACACATGGCTCTTATTCAGCTTGGAGTGAAGAGGGGGTTATAAATGGGTAGCTTCTCTTATTAAGAAACTCAAAAATATTTTTCTCTTGCAGCACTGAAGTCAGACACTGGATGCCTTTATTAATTCAAACGAATAATGTCTACAGCACATGTCCAATTAAATTTCTCTTGAGCCACAAATAATAAAGTAATTATTTTAAAACAACCATCATAATAATAATCAGATTAATCTAGTGACACAAAAGGGTAATCAGGGAACACTTTATCACTAGAAGACTTCACTATGCAGTCTGCCCCATGCAATAAAAGCCCACATTTTGGCTAAAGTAGGGCTTTAGTGCTTATGCCTTCTGCTGGTCCCCAGTACTGAATACATTGCTTAGGATGCCTGGCAGAGCATTGTACCTGTTGAACTAAAAGAGAGAAGTAAATTGTAGAGTTGAGAACCTTTCTCTGTGTGTGACCTGACTCCAATCCCCAAGAGAAGAATAATCCATATGCAGAAGCAAACTACAGAGAAGCATGTGCCTCTGTGGAAGGCAGAGAGCATATGGAAATGAACTCTTCACCTCCAGTTCAACATGCATAATTCAAAGGAAATTTTAATCCGGAATCTGCATTCAGATCCTGAATTTGTGCTGCACCTGATCTCTGCCCTGCAGCACATGAGAATGTGTGCAAGTACAGTTCTCTTGCATGGCTTCTCCACAGCTTAGCTCTCTTGCAAGCGTATTGTACTCTGTGTGCAAACACTGAGCTCTCCAGGATCTAGCCCTCGGTGGGATTCCCAGAAGCTCTCACACACTCTGCGTAACACACAGGTGCTTTGTAAGGCTGCCAGAAATGAAAAGGCGCAAATATTACAAGCACAATTACTTTACATTACAACAATAGTCAAACCACCAGTGTCCAACCTAGCCCCTGAGAGAAGTCCGATGTAGGGGAAACAGTTAATATTCAAAAGAAGGTATGCAAACTGCACATGAACTTCTACTGAGTGACTTAGATGTGCTCGCACCCTCATCCCCATATGCAGTTATAGGTCTGAAATTTTGGACAAGAAATTATTGGTGAGCATCAGGAGATACGCAATCTTTGCTAATGCATTCTGGTATCTCTACACCCCTTCTTACTGCAGTATCGACCATCATATTCATCTGCCAAAACTCCTCACTATCTTGGTACCCCAGAGCTGAGCTTCTGCACACTGCAAATGAGAGTTGCACTGAATTATGCCAAACTAGTTTTGTGAGTCAGAGAAAGCCCCACCAAGGACTAGCCTGATAGCAACAAACTTATTTCTACTCCAGATCTACTAAGTCAGCATCTCAGCTCATCTCCCCAGTGGGGAAATCTTGGTGACAAGCCCATGCTACAACTCAGTTTCCAAAATAGTCTTTGAAATGTTTCTTTTTCTAAAGTTTGACACAACTTTAATTACTTTGAACACACTCAGGCCCTTTGGAGCAGACATACACACATCACTAAAATTCTACTTTCAGTTTTAGCCTTTGACAGACTTTCTCGTTGATTTTTCATATTGTTCCACTCATTCCTGGAACTGATGAATATATTAAAGTTCTAAGGGAAATGGTAGCTTGATAACACATTCTCCTTCAAAAAGAAACACTCCGTTTTAAAAAACATTCACTTCTAATATTGCACTTGAATAAATCCCAGTATTATATCAGCACAACAAAGCAGGACTTTCTCAGTAATTTCTTCTGAATATTATGATAAATAGCAATATCGCAGTAGATACCAGCAAACCATGCTCCAATATACAGGATTTAGAATGCAGTTAATTTTGAAACTAACCACTGTAAAGCCAGAGGAATGTGAAAGTCATAGTCATTTCTTTATATCAATCTCAAATATATTTAACTGACTCAGTCTTTCATTCATGTATTCATTTATAAAGAATTTATTCTGCCTTGGCCCTTTAAGTAGCCTGCTAGAAGCAGAATTGAGAAGGCTGCAGATATTAACCACATCACCTGATTAGATTTTCAGACAAGTGGCCTGATTATGTTAACTTGCTTTCTCCATCATCTCATCTGTATTCACATATGCTGGTCCAGGTATTCAACACAGTTCTATTCAAATGCATCACACCAAATACCAATCGGTTCAGGAGGAAAAGAAGTGCAAGACTAAAGAGATAAGGATGTTTAGCCTTCCCACTGCTCTAGTGTCTGTGTCAGCTACAAAACCAGAATAGTTGGATGGTCAATAGTTTTAAACATAGCCCTGGTCTACACTACAAACTATTATTGCATTGCTTATTGGAAAATCCACACCTCTGAGCAATGGAATTATATTGACCACACTTCTGGTTTAGACAGTGCCATATCAATGAAAGGGTTTCTCCTGTCAACACAGCTACAACCTCTCGGGGAGGTGGAGCACCTACATCAAGTGGAGAAGCAATCCTGTCAGCACAGGCAGCATCTTCACTTTAGCGCTCCAGCAGCACTGTAAATATAGACAAACCTTAGTCTGATCATAAAGTGGCTGATTTGAGACCAGATTCTGTCCTCAGTACACACGCACACCTTCCTCTGATGTCACTGAGGGCTGTATGAGTGTTTCTGAAAGCCGGAGTTCGTAATTATATTTATTTCGGTGCAACACCATCAAATAAAATATTAAGCCAATATATTTGACATTCAGTAATAAAATATTCCTCTGTCTGTTCCTTTGTGAAATGTTCACCTAAAACATTTTTTTAAAAAAGGTTTCAAAATGCAAAATGAACAAATGTACTTTTTTGCAACGCTGTGAGGAAAGGAGACAGCCCTTTGGGCCAAAGAGATAATCTTACTCAAGCTGAATAGTACCTTACGCTACCAGTAGCCCACTGACATCAGTGGGTGTCATTGGGAGTTAGGATAGCACGTGATAGAAAGGAAGTGTGCACACCTAACTTTGTGATCCTTGTGCTTTTCGGGTCTACTGTGATGTCCACTGTAATCAATGAGTGTCTTTCCAATTACTTCAGTGGGCCATGGATTGGGCCCTTACATACTATGGGTCAATCCTAGGAGATGGTGAGCATCTTCCTGAATTTGCTGAGCTGACTCTCCACCTAGAGTTGGTTGGGAATTTATCAACCAAACTTTTGTCCAAAAAAAAATGCCAGTTTTTTAAAAGTGAAACTGTTCACGAAACAACTTTGGGTTTGACAAATCTCCTGACTTGAAAAGAAGCTGAAATGGAAGTTTGGAAATTGCCAAAATGTTCTGACATTTTCTAAAGAAAAAATGATGTTTTTCTGATTCAAAATGACTTTTCTTTTTGAAATGGAAGCTAATTAGACTGACTGACACGAAACATTTCAAATTTATCTAAATGAAACATTCTAGTTTACCCAAACTGAAAAAAAAAAGTTTGGGTTTTGGTATGCAAATATTTTTGAAATTTTGACTGTTTGTGCTGATTTGGGATGGGAAAAATTTTTGAATTCTAGAAAATATCTGATGAATGGGAAAACCATGTCCCACCCACCTATATCTCCAGTGCATCCTAGAATGTGCTAAGGAATGGCAAGATGCGCCTCATAATTCATCACCAGTGTATCTCTTCTCTGTGAGACTGTAGCAAGCTTCTATGGCCTGCCTCCGAGACTGGGTCCGAGGAGGGCTCACTCTGCCCCGCTGGACAGAACCGGGCCCTGCGAGCCAAGCCACCTGGAAGCAGAGGGGCGGGGTCAGAGCCTGGGAGGGAAGTATAAAAGGCAGGCCCAGCAGCTCAGTCAGGGGGAAGCTGCTGCTGGAGACAGACGTGCCTCCCCGGAGGCAGCAGCCCAGCCCAGCCCAGCCCAGCCCAGCCCAGCCCAGCCCAGCCCTGCCCTGCCCTGCCCTGCCCTGGCCTGGCCTGGACCCTGAGACTGTTCCAGATAGCTGCCCAGCTGATCGAAGCCTGTGGGACCTACCAGACCCTGACAGTTGGCGGGAGCAGCCGGAGCCCAGGGACCAGTTAGAGCCGCCAGGCTCAAGCAGCTGGAGGGGGCCTCCCAGTCCACAGGAGGGAGGCGGGTGGCTGGGCCCACTAGCTGGGGACAGACCCCTCAGCCCATGGAAGGGGAGAAACCTTCGGAGGCTGGTGCTGACCTGGAGGAGCTGCCCAAGCATGGGGAGACCCTGGCAGACCAGGGGAGCTCTTGGGACCCTGCGACCTGGAGGAGCTACCATTGGCTGATGACCCCCAGGAGTTCCCGGACCTACCACCCGTAGATGGTGAAGGACTAGCTGGATGCCTGCTCACCACCTCCCCCTGTGCCCCAGAGGGCCCCACATGGATGCAGGCACTCCAGGGTTGGGTGGGAGGAAGTGGCCCAGGGAGACCACAAGCTGTGGCTGAGACAGGAGCCAAACCCAGATCAGCGTGTTGCAGCTGGAGCCCTGCTGACCCAATGGCAGTCCCCTCATGCCGCTGGAAGGGCCCTGGGTTGGGATGCAGTGGAGTCAGGTGGGCTTGCACCCCCCTTCCCTTCTCCCCTTCCCTAGCCAGCCAAGGAGTGTTCCTAGCCCACGACAACCCTCACCGGGGCGATAGACTGCTTTGCCTGCCCGCCCTGTCAAGGGCTGGGGCAACCGACTGCGTGGCAAGACCTCGGAGATGCTGATTCCCCATAAAGAAGGTGCTGGGCCCAGCCTCAGAATCAAAGGGATAAAGGTAAAGAGACTTTGGCTGGGTCCACACTGATGGCGGCAAATTCCCCGCCGTCCCATCGATTGCTGTGGATCGACTGAGCGGTCTGTGTAGACGTGCTCAGTCAATCCAGGAAGCGACGCAGGAAAACTACCTCAGTAGGTGGCGCAGCGCTGCGTGGAAGGGAGCGCTGTTCCCTTTGACACAGCGCAGTGTGGACGCCGCGCGGAGGAGACTGTCGCCGAATCGCACAGGTAAGTGTAGACCGGGCCATAGAGACTGATTCTCTCCTGTCCTGCACCATGTGTGGTTATTTACACCAGTGCACACCAGGTAGCAAAGGCTCTCTCAGATCAGAATGGCAGAGTTTTACACCCAGCTGCAGTAGTGGAAATGAATGAGCAAAGTGTCGGATGAGGCAAACATTCACAGAAGGAGTGTCAAGCATTGCAGAGTCACTTGGGTGGGCCAGCACTTCTCCAGTTCATCTGCTACAATTCACAGACTGACTGACTGAAGAGCAGTGACTGGCGCCTGTTAATCACAGATGGGCCAGCATCAAACGGCTCAGAGTTTGCCTGTTGTAATCATCTTCCAAAGGTTCTGCCAGGCCTGCAGGCTTAGCAGGGCTGGTTAAATCCAAAGATCACACTGGGAATCTCATGGGAACCTTTGCTGAGTGTGCAATTTAAAGCTTAAATTAAATCTCATTTCCCCTGCGACGTGTGGACCCCATGTCTGAGCCCAAAGTGGTCCACCCTGCACTCACAGCACCTCAAATGCACACCAGCTCACTTGCCAAGGCATCGTCTGCCTCTCCTGAAGCTTGGGAGAAGGGAATAAAATACAGCATTCTATGTTACTGTTTAAAAATGCGTCGCTGAAAAACAACACATACCGAGCAAAATCTTTCCTGACAGCAGCTGTTACAGTAATTTCTTCCCATTCCCCTCGTGCATGTGTGTTTGTCCACTGCTAGGCAGTGTGCTGGTCTTGTTCAATATTGACATTATGTACAAACCGCAAAACAAGACCAGCCTATTTCCAGTACTGAATGGCGTGGGCTACATCAGATCAAAATAGCAGAGTCCTCCATAGCTGAATCTCCGGAGAGATCAGTATCTCACCGAGGGGTCTCCAGCGAGACACATCACTTCCCCAGCATGACGCAACAGTCCTCTGATGCATGCAGGCCACATCGTCATCCTGTAGTGAGTCCTGATTTTGGTTTGTCTTCACATTATTAGCTCACTGTGGGGACTTCCTGGCCAAGCTGTTGCCTTCGTCGGTCATGGTTCACAACTGCCGTCCGCAGTCACTCCTTGGGATCTGACATTGGGGCCCACTAGCTGTTGGTGATGTATGGGTCCAACATGATTATCTTCCTTGCTAAAAATGGAAAATGTAAATGAAGGCTCCCTTAATTCTGCACAGTTGAAATAAGAATGGTAGCGGTGTCCGTATCAGGCATGAATGTGTATTAGCATTGCTTTATAAAAAGGGCCCCTAGTGGCGAGAGCAGTAAAGTGGAAAAACACTGGAGGAAAATGTAGGAGGGCGGAGAAAGGGTATGGGTAAGTTTTACAGAGTTTCTATTGTTACCAGTACAGGCAAACTTTATGACTGTTAGTATTACGGTAAAGCATAAAAACCCAGCTGAGGCCAGCTAGGCACTGTTTAGGCAAGTTGCAAGAGGTAGGCCTGTCCCCACCCCAGAGAGATTACAGCCTGGCTTCTGAACCTGCAGACGTTTAACTTCACACATCCGAGTCATGTGCCATTGAGATCAATGGGCCTGCTTACATGAGCCACATGAAGCACATGCAAAAATACTGGCAGGCTTGGGGCCCACATAGGCAAATATTATGACTGGCCCATTTGTTTTTATTTTGCTTGAGAGATGAATGGAAACAGCTTGCTGTGTGAGTTTGCCAGTAACCGATTAGCTAATGTCTGCCTACTGCATTGAACATAAAGAACTATCTGAAAGTTCTAAGGGTTAGCAGTACTATTACTACTGTGGGAATAAAAGCCTGCAGTTGATCGGACTTGTGCTGATCCTACAGTCATGGAAAGAAAGGAACCTAATTTCCCCTCCTCCCCAAAAGGGATACAAGTTTCAAAGCAAAAATTAGAATTCAAGTTTATCATTGGTCGAGATCTGAACTTCTCTCTTCTACTGCAATGGTCGTGTCTTGCAATGGTTTTGAAGTTGTCCATTTGAGCAGCATTGAGAGACTGAGGCACGATTTGCATGTGAAATGAATCACACTTGATGTGATTATAAATGCCCATAAAGGTTGGATGTAAGACTTTTTTGTTACTTACTATTATAGTTTTCAGTAATTTTCCACCCCCTGGGATGTGCATCATTCAGATGAGGTTGGAGAGAAAGTTTCTCTGCAATTCATTACTTAAAAATCAAGAATTCCCTTTGGATCAGTCTGTAAGTAAAAAGCAAGACTAAGAATGAAAGTTGCTTTTGCCAAAGCAGTATTTTGTAGCCGTGCAAACACTTTGAAGCATGAGAGGAACATTTGATCATTTAAAATGCAGAAAATTAGCAAGTTGATAAATTGCTCAGCCTGAGGCTGAAATCCTGGCCCCATGGAAGTAAATGGAGAGTTTTGCTATTAGCTTCAATGGAGATAGGCTTCTACCCCTGCCTCTGTTGAATTAGGATCCTGGAACATTTCTGCAATGTATGTTTCTCTTAATAGCTCTCTGCCACGTAAGACAGGACAGCACTGACAGTGATGAACCACCGGCTCAGTTGTGGTCTCAGTGCTTGCTGCTTAGAATCAGAGTTTCCCTAAACTGTGGGCGCTGAAGTTTCTCCAAAACAAAGTAGGTTCTGCCGTGCCCATTTCCAGATGCTGCTGGTGTAAAGGGGACACTGGGTGTGGAGAGGAGTGTGCTGGGACAGGCAGGAGCAGAGGTGCATGGCCACAACTGGGGTCATTTGGAGAAGCCTAAAAGTTTATTTCAATTAACCTGAGGCCACTTTGGCCTTTGGCCAGGCCAGGAACAAGGGAATAGAAAAGTAGTTAAGGATAGCCAACCCGCCCCCCCCCCGCGCCCGCCGTGGCGACTTCAGAGCCCAAACCCGAACATCTAGACATCTGTTCTAGAGTCAAAGTGCAAGCCCTGTGAGTCTGTGGACCCGAGCTCTGAGATGTGCTGCTGCGGGTTTGAAAATGCAGTGTAGACAGGCCCTTAGATTCACCTACCCTCAGCCTCTTCCCAGCTGTGCCGAGTGTATATTCAGCACAGCTGAGGACCGAGCCCAGCTTGTCTGAGTCTTGGAGCTCATGCCTAGAGGCCAAGATTCCCTGTTTCTGATCCCTCCGGCTCTACTATTGACTAGCTTTGTGACCTTGGGCATATCACTTAACCTCTCTGGGCAAAATTCACCCCTGCACAGAGGCCAGAACAAAGCCTGTACTTCCCTTAAATCCCACATAAGCCCTACATGTAATTTGAATGATGCACTAGTCTGAGGCTGGCCCTCTGCACAGGGATGAATGTTCCCTGTGGTGCATTAGTATTTCCAGAAAACGGGGTTATCGGTACATCCCTGGAATACTGTGCGGGTTAAATCATTAATGCTGGTAAATCACTTTGAGATTCTCACATGAAAGGGGCACTGCAGATCTAAAGTACTGTTAGCATTAGCAGTAATGATCAGATAATATGATTTGATCTGGAAAACACAGCACCAGGCCACTGGGAAGGGATAATTTCCTCCTGGGGATGTATCATTCCTTGCACAGCTCTGACATTGATTGGCAGCGCTCTCGGTCTCTTGCCAGTGTGCAAGACCAGAACTGCCAAATGGAAGGTTTCAAATTCTTGCTTTACTGAGCGGGGCCATCCTTAAGATCTTAGCACTCAAATAACTAGAGTAGAGGGAGAGACAGTTTCCTATCAGTCTTTTCCTGATGGTTTCAACCTCAGCCCACTACCAGCAGAGATTTATACGCAGGGAAACATGTCCCGGTTTGGTGGGATATATAACCCTTGCATTTTTGTCCAGCCTCAGTGTACTACATAGGGCCAACGCTGGCAATATGCCTCCTTGCCAGTGGAACCTAGGCCTGCTTGGTGTGACAGTCTGTCCCCCCCTAGTTGAACCTAACCCAGCTAGAGGATAATGAGTCTGGTACAGCTAAGAGCCATGTGTAAGCTTCAGAGTCCCAGGTTCAATCCCGCTTGCTGACGACCAGTGTCTGTCGATGTTACATTCGTTAGTTAAACATGTTAGGAAAGCAAAGAAGCAAGAAGTTAGCCCCGCATCCCATGAGATGTCAAAATCTAGTCAGTTACCCATGCTAACTTGGGAAAATTACAATGAGTGTGCTAGCAGCTTAATTTAATTGAAAGCTTAAAGAAAAATGAAATTGGGGACAGGGACAGTTAAATAACAATTTTAAAGATGACTGAGTAGATGGAATTATCTTTAGCTCCAACGGAATGTGCCAATTCATCTGTGCAAAATCAATGATATCAGTGAAGCAGAGTGCAGAGGGAAATGCTGCAAGGGGCAGGAAATTCAGGGGAAAGGTTAATAGAGAAAATCACTAAGAGCTTAACTCAGCAGAAGTGCCATTTCCATGGGTGGTGGCCATGTAGTTTTCATGGAATTCCAGAGCTCAGCCCCTGCATATCTTAATACTGAGACAGGAGACAAAACTCCCCTTCAATCTCTCAGATACTGAGGAACGGACCCATGCTCCTGGCTTGGGCTGCATGCCATAGATTAACATGGAACATGGTGTATATTTGGGAATCAAAGCTGTGTCCAGCTCAGGAGACAAGCGTTATGGCTGCTAAAGCGGATTGTGTCGGGATGCCCCCTGTTATACTTTCTGGAGATTTAGTGACAGGGCACTCCACAACAGACGGTTCACTAGTGAACACGGGGATAGATTTAACACCTTCCTCCCCATCCCCTCTTTCCTCATGTCCCTACCTTCATTCAAGTGTAGCCTTCTGCAAATATACACAGGGACCCTGCTGAGGTCCTCCGGTGTATTTCTGAGGAGTGACTCCTGCCCTCCAGTGAACTCTGCTCGCCACAGAGCTTCCCCTGAGAAATGGATGCAAGTTGTTTCGAGCAGTTGCTTCAATCATGTGTGGGCCAGGGAGCCTGGCCTGACTCACAAATGCCGGTAAGTGCCTCTCTTTCACAAGGAGCCTCCTCCTCGCCTCACCACATTGGGACAAGGCCACTGTAACAAAGTGCCATTCCTCCCCTCTCTCCTGGGGTGTACTCCTACAGCAGGCCGCTACATGACAAGTTTGCCTACCTCAGTTTCCCTTCTTTCCAATCCCCAGTAACTCCATGAAAGCTTTCTTAACTCAGTAATATCCTCCTGGGGATGGTTTGTTACCAACACATAGTTCAGATAATCCACCACAAAAATCCTAAACATAATGCATTTCTCTCACACAGGGCACATAGTCCTTAAAATACAACATTCTTTAATCTATCAGCATCTTCCACCATACCTGGGCCCTTCTTTGGTCCTCTCCTCTCTCCTTTTACCGGGACAGCCATCCCATTTTCAGTTGAAGTGCAACCTCATTCACTCCAGCAAGAATCCCCACAGCCTCTCTGCTGGGAGACCATCCCTCACTTTCCTGGCCCTTAGCCCTCTCCAGCACTCTGGTTCCCACTCTCCAACATGGAGATGTCAGTCGATAAGCCCCTGGGCTACTCCCGTCTCCAGCCCTCGCCTTCGGCTCTCCAGCTTAAAAGTCATCAGACAACTCTCTCACCTGCTATCTGGTCTTCAGCCTTCTCCAGCCTCTGGCCCTGGCTCTGTGGCTTCAGCCAGCAAACCCCTCTGCTGCTCTCTTTGTTATATTTAAAGCTGGATGTGACATGGCTTTCCTAGCCCCTGAATATATTCAACATTTTTCCCCATCTCAAATCAGGATGAAAAGTCAAACTCTCAAAACTACCGATGAACTGAAAACTGATGTGTTTTTATTTCAGCCAATCAAAAAGGTTCATCTTTTGATTCAATTTTAATGTATTTTCTTTTTCAACATTTTTTTCAGTCTAATGAGCTTAAATTTTGAAAAAAAAAGTCATTTCAAACTAGAAATCTAGAATTTTCATTTAGAAAATGTGGAAACATTTTAAAACCTTTTTCCTTGACATTTTTTGAGTCAGGACATTTGTCGGAAATTACTGTTCCATGACCAGTTTCGGTTTTGACGAATCAGCATTTTTCAGCATCAACAAACAACAACAACAACAAAGGATTAACCTAAAAATTTCCGGCCAATTCCAGCCATATTAACAAGTCTCTGGCCAGACTCTGGTGGGGGTGTTAACCCACCAGTATGCTCTGCCATTGATGGTTTTCTGCTTTTTACCTCAACTGATACTCAGTCTGGAACCTGCAAGGCCTCTGGCAGCAATTTTACAAGGTAAAGCAAAAGGCCGCTTTCCTCTGGCTGCGCTGGGCGAGGCCTGAAGTTGCTCTGTGGGTATTTCACACAGACAAAGCACTACGCACTGACACAGTTGTTGAGGTAACTGCTTCTTCCCGTGAAGAGTTCCTGTGAACTCATGATGAGCAGTAAATGATTAGCAAATAAAACCTGCATAATGTCCCACTGCGTATGCTATCCTTTCAGTGGCAAGGCAATTTCGGAGACCCTGCTTCTCCAAAAATTCATTCCAAAGTCTCCTTGTCAGAGCTACTTGCTCTTTTCCTCTACTGAGTGGACATCTTCTTTCCTTTATCCTTCACCTCTGTTACGAGTGATGGGAGCTGTGTGAGTAAAGAGCCACAACAGGGGTGTCAACAGAGAACAGTGGTTTTCAATCTGTGGTCCATGGACCCTTGGAGGTCTGCAGTCTATAATCTAAGATTTCCAAAAAGGTCTGCACCTCCATTTGAAATTTTTTAGGAGTTCGCAAATGCAAAAAGATTGAAAATCACTATAGTAGAATGATCACATCTTGTCCCATAGCATGTGTTTTTATCTCATGTTCCATATTAATACTGGCAAGATTCAACTGGTGATTGAAAAAAAAACATATTGGAAGCTGAAATTATATTTATATGTAAGTGTGTTTTTTCGAATGCATGTTAACTAATCAGTTGCTACAGAAGGCATTGCGTATTTGTAGCAGGGAAGCTTTTTAATGTAACAAGAGCTATAGAAAGTCTTTTGCATGATTTTTTCCCTTACTGTCAAAGTTTTATCACAATGTAAATTAAAAAATAATTGAAACAGATCATATGCAACTCAGAGCAGTCATTATTCTCCAGTGCATGGTAAGGGAATAGTAAAGTGGTAATGCCTGGCTTTTGTAGTCTTGTCACTTTGATGAATTCTTCAGTAACATAAGACTTTAAAGCAAGGATACTCTCGCGTTACTCTACATTTTCTGTCAGTTAAAAGCCAGCTGGAACAATAACTCAGGCTGGAATCAGAAGGCCTAATTTCAAAAAAGACCATATGTGTTTTCTGCTAATCAGCAATATATTTTTTCTCTTGTAAAAAGGAAAATTTATTAAAAGGAGCCACTGATTCATTCCATTACAGTGCTCTGTTTTTTCCCCTTGATCTATGCCTTTTGCCTATTGCAAAGGAAGCTAGCTGGCAAAGATGATTCTGAATTCAGTATATTCTCAGTCAAGAAGAAAAACAACATCAACTATTTTTGTCTAAAGAACCAAAGCTGTGAAGTGTGGTGCGAGTGAGTGAGAGAATCAATACTGAATAGGATTTATTTTCTAATTAACCATGCATGTTATGCACAGAATCAATCTCTTAGTACAGTTGAACATACCTAACTCTGAGTGGGCTCCTCAGTGGTTTACAGAACATCAGGAAATAGGGTTTGAAACAATAGTTCCTGAACGTCAAACACCGATTCTCTTTAGTCAATGGCTGCATTAAGAAAGAAACTCACCGACCAATGCCTTAATCTCTTCTTCAGAGAATAGGGTGTATCTGAAAGTCTAGTAACATTCTTGTGCTCCCTGGAATTTCTCTTCTTATTACCCCCCATAAATCATACAATTCCAGCCGGGCATTTGGTGTGCCTTTTGCACTGAAGGTTTTTAAGATATTTCAACTTCAGTTACTGCATTTTCCTTGGAGACAGCCAAGGGGAGCAATGCATATTGATTTTGTTGTCCACTTTCTATTCCTTCACCAATAGCAAGGTTTTGTGGGACCTGAGTAGCTTATAGAATTGTCACAGTAATGGGCAAACTCTGTGGTCTGCTGCTATGAGTTCATTCTTTGTTCAGGTGGCAGACAGGAAGGTGACATAAATAAGCAGCCTTCCTGTGGGTCTCTCCATATTTTTGTGTTTGAAGACAGGTGAAATGTAGAGCTGAGTGAAAAAATTTCAATGGCTAATTTTTGAGCTGAAGGGAGCCTCTTATTTCTCTCCTGAAATAGCCACAAGCAGCTCATAATGTCATCAGACTTCTTATTTTAAATTTTTAATTTATTTTTGTTAAGCTTTTTTAACACAGTCATTTGTATGTGAATAGGTCTGTGTGAGCAATCCAGGACTGCCAGGTATTGGTTAAGTGCATTTGTTCAGGTGAGGCATGCAATACACTTTCTTGCCTTTGATTTCATATAAAATATAAAATGTGGTTTCCTGGAAATCTTCTCTATGCAACTTCAAAATTAGCTTTCTGCAAGCATTTTTTGTTGTTGTTGTTGCTAAAACAAAACACAATCACTTGAACATGCATAGAAAACAAACATAAAGACGACATGAACTCAGCATAGAAAATATTTGCAAACATGTTTTTCCCGCACTATTCCCCGAACTCTAACAAATATTTCCCAGCCCTTTCCTAGAGTGATTGGAGTACCCTCATATATTCTGAGAATCATGATAGTAAATTACACTGTCTTGATCTTGTCAAAGTCTGTTAATTTGATTTGACTAGCTATTCCCCTTCTCCAGCATGTACAGTGTCACTAATCCAGATACTCCTAAAAGTGCTTTCATGCATACTGCACTGTACAGAGCTGTAATTTACTTTTCATTAACAATAGTAGGCAGACTGCAAAACCTTCCATCTTGTGGGGTCAGGGTCTCACTTTCTATAAAGTCCAGATAATTTCCAGTTGTAACAGAATGGGACATTTCTTGGATGTTTAGGAGACATAAAACTAAACAGTTGCATTTGACACTGTACAGATTGGAACCTGTTTGCCTCCTGACCAAAATACATGTATCAGACACAATTACAGCTCGAATCAATGAAAAGCCCCATGCAGGACAGCAGTATGACAGCTCCAATCCAATATCCAAGGATAGAAATATTTGCATAACATCATTTTAGGCACCATAACAGCTCAGACTGTAGGTCCATCTAGTCCAGCATCCCATCTCCATTACGTGGGGCATCAAAAGTTGAACCTTCCATTGTCCCTAGCTCCTTGGGGCTAGATTGTAACATTCTTAACATCCAACACAGGGGGCTGTGCAGCTCTGCGTCTCCCTTTACAGAGCCTTGGTACACTGAGAAGGATGTGAACAAATTGGAGAGAGTCCATTGGAGGGCAATGGAAATGATTAGGGGCTGGGGCCCATGACTTATGAGGAGATATTGAGGGAACTGGGCTTGTTTAGTTTGCAGAAGAGAAGAGTGAGCGAGGATTTGATAACAGCCTTCAACTACCTGAAGCTGGGTTCCAGGGAGGCTGTTCTCGGTGGTAGCAGATGACAGAAGGTTGGATATTGGGAATAACTCTTTCACTGGGAGGGTGGTGAAACGGGTTACCTAGGGAGGTGGGGGAATCTCCATTCTTGGAGGTTTTTAAGCTGCAGCTTGACAAAGCCCTGGCTGGGATGGTTTAGTTGAGGCTGATCCTACTTTGAGCGGGGGGTAGGGACTAGATACCTCCTGAGGTCTCTTCCGACAAATCTTCCAGGATTCTACGGGAGGAAGGGAAGAAGGAGTAAGCAGGTCCTATCTCCCTTCAAGGAGCAGTCCCAGGACCACGCTACCCGTTGCACAGGAGTTGACATTTTGGGAGACCTTGGAACAGTCTATGTGAGGGGAAGGGAGATTACCGGTATCCTCCCCCTGCCCAGCCCTGCGAGAGCCCAGCTGATCCAGAGAGGGGCCATCCCTTCCCAGTTGCCTGGAGGGACAGACAGCAGTGCTGACGCCTGAGTTTGGTCACACCTCTAGTCATGGGTCAAAATGCATCACTGGGATAACTGCCACAAAGCCTGTGGAGGTCTGGCAGGGATATTTCTGGCCCCACGTTGTTAATGCCCACAGCTGCATGTTACCTGTATTCACAGACTCAATCAAACACAGTGTCTGTCAGGTTCAGTTACTCCCCCTAGGCTCCTTCCACAAAACCCTCAACTAACCTGGACGGTTTGTATAAAGTGCCCATCTCATCCCACATAGAACATGGTCCAGGGACTAGAGAAGAGATGCCAGGTAAAATCTGAAGTGCTTAGCTGCGTTAAAGAAAAGAAATGATGTGAGACATGGAAAGAGACACACCAAAGAGGTGTTTCCCGCTGACAGCTGTACAGAGTTTAGTTTTGGCTTCGCAGCAATTTTCAAAAGGGCTAGTGAAAAATGATACATTGTCAGGGAATCACTTGGGCTAAGAGAGAACGGGGGGAGGGAGGAAGGCGGGGAATAATCCTGAAATGTTTAGAATTTTTTTTTTTAAATCTCACTTGAAAGTGGTGATTTTTTAATATTATATCAGAACGCTTTCAATCACCTCAAGAATGGGACAAGTTCCAGTGGGGTAGCTGGGTTAGTCTGTATACAGCAAAAAGAAGCAGAGTCCTGTAGCACTTTAAAGACTTATGCCTGCAGAAATTTGTTAGTCTTTAAAGTGCTACAGGACTCTCATTGTTTTTTCAAGTATGGAATCTCTAAACAGCTATTATTTGGAAGGGAATAATGGCTCAAAGCAGCCTAGCTCCACTGATTTCAAAAGATCCATACCTCAAAAGATTTACACCTTTGGAGGCTCAATATCTTCTGCTTCATGCCCTCAGAGGGCACGGAGCAGAAAGCTGGCCATTCAGAAGGGAGGTGCCCTGTTAAAGCACTGAGATGCAATTAGTATGGTGTCACAGGGAGAGATGCAGTATGTAGGACATACTATGTAGTTGGAGTTGGTGAAAGTGGTCTGTGTAATTTCCTGGGAGCTTGAATGTATTCTGGGCTGTGTGACTGTTTCTGCTTCTACAGCACCTTCAGAGTAGAGCTGGTTGGGAACAGTTTTTTCTCACAAAAAAATTTCAATAAAAATGAAAAAAAATTTCTTTGCCATTTTTCAGGCTTTCTTCATCAGCCTGAAACACAAAGGTTTTAACAGAAAATACTTAGTTTTCAGATGCTGAAATAGTTGTGGTTTTATTGGTTTTTTGGACAAAGTGGATTTTTTTGGCAAAAGGTGTGCAAAGATATTTTCCATCCAAATGTATTTTTGATGGAATGTACGTGACTAGCATTCCTTTAGAGACATTTTTAATCATCTCCTCCAAATTGCACCAATGATGCACTCATATGCCACCTGCACACAAACATTTTGGAGTTCGTGTTCACCAAACTGCTGCCATAAAATTGGAGCCTCAGCTCAGGAGCCTCTTAAAATTTGGCCTCCTATCTCCTACATCCCACACCATCTTTTTGGTGATTATTTCCGTCTTATTTTGCCCCTTAGCAAACAGATATTTCCAATAAAAATAAAAACAAACTCTGATTTAGAATGATCTCTGTGTGTGAACATTTTCATTTCACATCTGCTGCTTTGAATTAGGACTTGAATATTCATTTACAAAATGTATAATTTATAGGTGTAGCAGACAATTAATAATTTAAAAGTTATTGCCCTAAATTAAGTATAACATTTAAGCTGGCAGAGGACGGGAGCACTGAAACTCGGAATCACAGACAGAATTGGAGGAAATGCTTTTAGGTTATCACTGGCCCTTCCCCTGGAAGGGCAAGATTATAATTTACAGCACAAGATATTTGTGTTTCAAGGGCCTGATCCTAAACCTAATGAAGTCAATGGAAAGACTCCCATTGACTTTACTGGGGTCTGGAACAGGCCATAAAAAACACTGCAGTCAGCACTGGTCTGTGTCGTGGCGGCTGCACCATTCAGCTGGTTCTCCTTCTCTTCTGATAGCATTTATTAGACAAAAAGAGACAGCAGAAATGAAAGTAGAGAATTAAACATGAAAATTTAATTAAATCATCCTTTGATCACTCTCCGTGGAATGGACTATGGTTCGAAAGATTATTTGTAGGAGTGCAATAATAGCATCTAATTAGGATAGGAATCAACCTGAAATGGAAGTTAAAAAACCACACAGCAACTCACCCCATGAACATTAAAGGGAGCCAAATCTTATTAAAGGTTTATTTTATAGCTCAATTATTTGCTCGCTTTCTATTGTGTATCTGTTTGCTCTTTTTGATTTAAAATAAGCACATACATGTAATCAAAGAAATATGTGGCCAAGTTGGAGTTTTGCCTGAGTGAGGATTGCATGAAGGTGATAGGATATGATCCTACAGAAATTAGGCACTGAAAAGACCCTTATATACACTAAAGTCAGATGCAGTCTATCTTCTCCCACGCCAGCATGGGACTGCTGCCCTCAGTATAGTAGGGAGTGCTTTTCCCTAAGTTTTTTGATCCAATGCCTCTGAAGTGGTTTTGGATTTGTGACATGGACTAATTACTTCCCTAAGGGCTTGCTCAGCCTTACTCAGCCACCAGGGATGAGTTGCCGAGTGGAAAAGATCATCCAAAAAGGATCCTCATTGTGTAATAATTAAAGCACCTTTCCTTGGTGCCCTGTTTGAAATAGTTGGGAATATAAGAATATGTTTCTTCTTTTTAGAATAAATGCATACAGAACGTTTTTCAAATCTCGCCTGCTGTGGGAGTAGATCTGCATCTGTAGGACCTCAGGGCAGACACACTGATAACTAATGTGATATGATTGTCATCTTCTATTATCACTGTCTTTTATTATTGGCATTGAAATCAGGGTCCCATTGTTCTAGGCATCATAAGAGACTGGGAAAGGTAGTCCCTGCCTTAAAGAGTTTACAATCTAAATAGACAAGACAGACAAAGGGCAGGAGAATGGAAAGATTGTTATGCCCATTTTATTGATGGGGAACTGAGGCTCAAAGATTAAATGAGTCACCCAAGGTCACACATGAAGTCTATGGCAGAGCTGGGATCTAAAGGCCAGCACATTAATCACAAGAATACCTCCCCCACTTCTTGCGTTATGGACTTTTCTGGAAACCATATGCTATCAGTCGCTCCTGGGTATGTTGTTTTTGTTGCATGCCAGGGAATAGGTCTTCCACTGTATGTGCGTCTAATGGTATAATGATTCAAAGGGTAGTGGAAAGCAGAAACTTTGGATAGAAGTAATCATCTCTTAGGCTTTTCCTCACACATAGTAAATTCCACAAAAGAATATGCTTGTAGCTGGCTTGGCTTTGTGAATGAGACCCTTAAAGATTTGCATATATAATAATAAATGTGAGTCATAACCAGGCTGCGTTTAAAATGCTCTCTGAAAGGAGGGACCAAATATCCCCATTACTGCTTTTCTCCTCTGCTATTTCATATCACAATAAAATGTCACAAGGAAAAGCGAAGCAGATTTCTGATCTTATTACTTTGAACTTTTCTCAGCTATAGTCCCCTGAAGCATGACATTTAGTGAGGGATAAAAAAAAAGACTACCTCCTGAATCATTGTTACTTCGTTGCTGTGGTACCAGGCTGGTGGGTTTCATCCTGCTGTCTGCATTGCAGCAGTGAGTTGGCAGTGCTGAGGTCCGGGAACCTGACGCTTTCCTCACGATGTTGCCAAGCTCTCCTATGCGCAGGCGCAAACTATGGGTCATTTAAGGAATGAAGCTTTAGGTGAAGGCCTGGAAGGCATTTGGCAAAATCAATAATAAGAGAGAGCATTTTTAGGGCCTGATCCACAGCTATATACTAGATGTAGCCACTTAAGGAACCCTTAAAGTAGGTAACATTAAACAGGCTTGTTAATAAAAAGTAAAGGCATGATTGGACAGTTCAGATGGCTGCACAAGGCATTTGGACCTTTCATCATTGGGTTACCAGTGTAAATTCAGTCCCAATTACTACCATGGGAAACTTTTCCTACCTGCGGGTCTTCTGGTGTGCTATGGTGCATGAAATGAGTGAGAGGGTCTCAATCCAATTCCTAATGGATGGATGTTCACATCACAAAAATCACCATGATAACTGGCGTGGACCATCTGCAAGTAAAACAGTGTGTGTGTTTGTGTGAGGATGAGAGACAGAGATGGCCAAAACCTTGCTTGACACACAAAGGATTGAACATGTGACTTCTGGATACAAAAGAAAGCTGTAACTGATGCACATCCCCTGTGGGCTGGGCAGAGAGGGGACACGTAACATGTATGGACTAGTGGTTATGGGTGTGTTGACAAACACGCACAGGTAAAATGGGAATGTCTTGTGAAGATTCAACTCCAAGGCTGGGAATCTTGGATTTCTGACCTAGCTTGATCTTCCTCCAACTTTTGACCCTCCAGTTGGAGAATGAAGCCCCGTTAAAGCTTCTTTCTCCCTTTGAAGAGCCTTGCTTTGGTTATGTTTATTAGTGTGTAACTGGGAGACAGCTTTTGCTACCAGTGCTCCCTGTAGTCTAGTGGGATTACAGCTCGATGTGCTTGAAGTTATCCGTCTTTCTCTGGAATGCTGAAATAAATCTCTTGTTTAGCAACAGACTCTGGAAGACACTTCACTGACCTAGTGCAATAGAGCACTCTTTCTCGCTGAGGTGCATCTTAGCAGACCAGCTTTCTTAATGGTGCCATCAGTGTTTGGCTTCGAAAAGGGCATTTCATTGGAATGTGAATTTGTCTTGTGGGAGATTAAAAATGAATTAATAAAAAAAAATGTACAAGTCATTAAAAATTCATGATGAAAGGAAAAATGTGAATAGATGTTATAAAAAGTTATAAGAATAAAGTGTTTTTCCATCAAAGATTTTTATGAGTTCATTTTTTTTAAAAATCCATTTTAACTGTATTTTAATTTTAATTATGGACCTTTGATCAGGCTTAGGGAAGACCATCTTTCTTTCTTTCTTTCTTTCTTTCTTTCTTTCTTTCTTTCTTTCT
>ML675630.1:3053068-3088757 GCA_007922155.1 Mesoclemmys tuberculata | reverse complement strand
TCTTTCTTTCTTTCTTTCTTTCTTTCTTTCTTTCTTTCTTTCTTTCTTTCTTTCTTTCAGAAACTTCTGTCAGAAGCTCTGTGTGAGACTCATAGACATGGGAAGCTACTAAAGCCATAGATTATTTTAATTTTTGAAAGAATAATTTCTTCCATGAGGTGATGGTATCTTGAGTTTTGATGGGTTATACAATGGTAGTGGGATTATCAAGGATGCCTAAACAATTTAGGAGCACAGTACCTTTGTCTTTCAAGAGGATTTATGCTACTAAGTCATTTAGAATATTTCAAACATTTGGCCCCACAGCTTTGCCTGACTCATCTTTGATCAGCATTCAGTTAGTTTCAATGGGACTTGGATGAAACCTTAAGTAAAAAATCCCAATTTGGGTGTTCAAATCAGCATGAAGGACCTCACTCTTGTAAGATTTTCTGCATGGAACCACTTGAAAGACTGGGTCTTAGGTGCCTAAAATGGGCATTTGGGTAACCAAATGAAGAAAATGGGCTACTTTAATTTAGGTACATGCGTTTTAAAATTAGGCCCCAACAGAGTGCAAGGCAATGTATACACAGAATTCCACACCTTTTTCTCTTGGGGAATTGTCTGTAGACAAGTTGTTAAATTCCTGAATTCATTCATTATTCAAAATTACTCATGAATATCTTCAGAGACTAGCTCCTAGCCTCATATCATTTGCAAGCATATCACTGAAAATATGCAAAATCTATGCGGTGCTACCTACCTGAGTGGATGACTTATGAATACATCAACAAAAGTTTCAACTTCAAATTGCATTTTCAAGCATAAAATTCTCTATTTGACATTCAAAATTTGCATGGTTGTTGGTTAATTCTGCAATTCCAAATTTGCTTCTAGTAAATATTCAAACTTTTGAGCTATTTATGAGTATTCACACTAGCAAAGATGAATCTCTAGGATATTTGCAGAAAGCAAACACAAAAGGGGTGTGATCACAACTGAAGCAAAGTTATTTAATAATGTAAATGAATATGCATGGAAGCTGTCTGGTAGTATTTCCCCACCTCTATATATTATATGTAGGCTCCTTGACTGCTGGAAGTGAAAATCTGGTAGTTGATTACAGCAAATCAATATAATCTGATACTAGAAAAGGAGATGTTGAAAACACCTAATTCTATTCTCTCTTATTTCTTATGGTTTTTTATCAGGTTTAGGGAAGACCAAATTCTTTCTTTCGTTCTACTCAGTTTGCCTGCCTTCTGTATTTTCAGAATTTTTTTTCTTTTACAGGAAAGATTCTCAAGTATCTGATATTCTGTATCAGTTTTCCTGCCCATGTAAATTCCCGGTCAGGTTCTTTGACAGCTTGAATATTTCTTCTTGTCAATCCCTTTTCTGTCCTTTTGAGTCAGTCACCTACCAGTGCCCATATTCTGTGGTATTCTTAGATTTCATTTGAGTAAATGGCATCATAGAGGGAGGCTCTGACTAAGACAGCCTATGTTTTCTGGGCTATAAGAGTTGTATACTATCACTAATCCATGCCTGTAGCTGATATTGACTAGGGTTGAGATTGTCAAAACTGATGAGGGGATTTAGACCCACAACACCCATAATGGGAGCGATGTGTCTAGAACCCATAGATAGCTTGGACAATCTCAAACTAGAGCTGCATTTAACCCAACGGTTTCAGTTTGAAGGGGTTCACATAAACCCTCCCTCAGGTTTTGACTGTGTGGTCTCACACTCCTCTATCCAGTTCTCCCATAATTGCATATGTGCAAATCTCATTGTCTAGGGCAAGCTTCCCATTGGCTGGGAGTGTGGACAGGGCTCCAGCGTTTTTACCGCAGTGTCATCTAACCTTGGTCCTAATGTAGACAGCCTGTCCACACGACAGCTTTCGACACTGTGACCATTGGTTAGGAGTTAGGGATCCCATTCCTGGCCAGTGCACCAAGGTCCTAGAAGGTCGATACAGTCTGTCAATTACTGAAGAGTTGATATATCAACAAATCATTTAAAACATTATGCGTTTGATTTAAATGCACCAAAGCCAAGGTAATTCAAAGATAAAATAACTAGGGCATTGGCCTTTTTCCTGGCCTTCTGAACAGGGAAAAATGTCACCCTAAATGATGAGCCATCTAGAGACTGCAGGATTTTGTTGCATTTTATACCATATAAATTGCACTATAATACACTATAATACTATAATACAGCTTGCCATGGCTGATCCTGAGGAGGTGAAATGTGACAGCCTGGGAGAAGGAAGCCCTCTCTCTTCACAGACAGGGTGGTCAAGACCAGCATAAGCTCAGCACTCATTCATTTATTTAGGCTGTTGTAGTGCCTCATTGGGCCCTATCATGCTGGGGACAGTAGAGCCACACAATAAGCAACGGCCCATATGCCAGAGAACTTGCAGTCTGAAAGACATGGGTGTAACGGCTGGATGAGACAAGCATGCAGGAAGGGCACGGTGGAGGGGGAAGGGCAGGCTAGCAAGATACTTTCACACCTACTAGCTGTACACAACCTGTGCACACACAGCCTTGTCCCTGAGCTGGAGCAACTTGGGATGGGGTGGCTTACCTGCCGTGCCATCTGGTTCTCAGGCTACCAGGAAGAGAGACAAGTAGAATGATTTGTGATCTGTCAGGACACTGGTCCTCCCACAGCTGCCCTGAGACTATATGACAGCTAACAGTTTTCAGTCACCACTGTCCTAGGCTGGATTTGAACTGGGAAGATAGTGATGAAAGAGTCCATTGGCTATTTCCAGTCCTCTGAGATACTATCCTTTCCCTCTTGAAATAGGCTGTCTCATGAACATTCTTCAAGTGGCTCTTAATATTTCAAATGATATCTCTAGCTTGATTGGTTTCAAATTTTGATTTCTAAAGATTGAACTGAATTCCCTCCCTGTGCTGTTTGGCCATGGTCCTATTGGTTATACTGTCGTGGTTTTGATCTTTGTAAGTGAATCCAGTTCAGCTGATTCATTCTATGCATTTAATTTTTATGTTTACATAACAAGGTTACATAATTGCACGGCAAGAGTCCAGAGGCAGGATTCAGAATTTGTAACAGACAGCAGTATTAAAAAGCCTTACGTGAAGTACATTAAAAAGGATTTTCTTTAGCTATATTTCATCTCAGAGGTCTGGGGAGCTTTCAACTGGATCTGAAAAAAATCCAAGCCACTGGTGTTTAAGAACCTCTATTTAGTCAGGATTCAATTATAAATAAGAAACTGGCGCCTCACTGGATAAATATGTTGACTGGGTAATTTGAAAGGCGGAAGGAATGCAGACAAGATGATTGCTTGACACAGAGAAAAATAGACCCTGCCTATCGAGGAAGTCAATTTCTCAGTGGAATTATATGTCATGTTCCCAAGTAAGTTGCTGAAATGAAGGACCTTTGGCCAAACTATTGTTAAGTTCCTTTATTACAACTAACCTTGGATTTGTGAAACCCCTGGTGCCATGCTTTCCCTATACAAACACTATTGATAGTAATAACAACTGAAAGAGGATAACCAGACATAATGATTTGGAAGCTCTTTGAACCGGGCCCATGCTTTATTCAGCTAGTGTAAAAACTAGTGCAAACCTTCCCCCTAACTCAGACTAAACGCTGAACCCACCTAAAATTCAAAAGTATCTGCTAAATCTCTTCCCTTTTTGAAAACATCTGTGTTCTTCTGCACTTCCCGCTTTCAGATGAGATCAGGAACATCACAGGAAGTTGTTCTTATAGTATTTCTGACCAAACAGAATCCAGGAAATATCTGAAATCTTCTAAGTAAAATGGTTTTCCATTCTGATTCCCGTCCCGAAGAGGTTCCGAAAAGCGCAGATGTGAGCTTTCCAGTGCTCATTCTATGGTCAACCTGTTACAGGCCCTCACAGCAATGTGGAGGAGCTAAATGGAAAGTGCAGACTAATTAATACCCTTGTCACTAAAGCTGGTCACATAGCAGAAGAAATTGTTCAGCATGTAAAGCATACAATGGACGCTGGTGGGGATAGTGGCCAAGTAACACACTGGCAGAACACCACCTGACAGCTCTGTTCCCTGATGCGCAAATTATCAAAGTGGCTGAGCAGTTAAGGAGAGCTAAAAGCCAGTTGTGAAACTGAGGAAACATGGAAAATAATCATTTGTACAGATGGATCCAGCCTGAGATTTTGTCACTTGGAATTAACACTGGCAGGCACCTGAACTGGCAGCGTTGTGGGAGGAATTCCTCGCTTATCACCACAGCTACTTCTGCAAGTGAGACGGTGGCAGTTTGTAGTCTCCAGAGGGAAAAAACACAGTAAAAGGGACGCTGGTATTTAAACTTTTCAGAGTGGGAGAGAAAAGGTGTTGTTATGGTAACAAATTGCTTGTATTCTCCAAAGGAAGCACTAGTTCCATTTAATGGGGGGAATGCAGGGAAGGAAAAAGGATAATATTTCAAAAAAAATTTAATGAGACATGAATTGCACAGTCTCATTCTGCCGGAGTGTGTAATGGTTCAAGAAGGAGGGAGTGTGGCATTTAAAACCAGGCCTTAAATACCGTGTGTGTAGGTTAGTCCCGCTGTCAGCTCCGCACCGTGGACTGCCTGGAACCAAACCTCAGTGACTTTATTCCTTTTCCTGTTGCATTTGCCAAATGGGGCTGGTGTTTGTAAAATGCACAGAATAGAAGGCACCTCCGGGGAAACAGGGGAAGCATCTTATTTTTTCTGGAGAGAGAGGCTGGCTTCTTCCGAAGAGAAAAACCACAGTAAATATGACAAAACAGTATGGTGTAGATTCTCATCACTGTCTCTGTGACACTCCCAAATATTCCCTCCCTGAAATAAGCACTTGCAGGGGAATGCAAAAAGGACATGCTCTGTGATAATGAATGAGACACTTGATGCCAAATGAGAGGTTGCTGAGTGGTGACCACTAGGAAGTCCTGGTTCACTTTGTGCATGGGCTCAGCTTAGCACTCTGAAGTAAAAATGCTTTTCTAGTTCTGCAGAGACAAAAACTCCTGGGCCAGTGCTGTCATCCCCGATTCTGCCTGCAGCTAAGGTCGTGGCATGGTAACACAATGCCGTGAGTATTGCTAAACAATCACAAAGGCCTTCAAGCAGTCTAGCTGCACATTTACTTAACAGATTTCAGTTTAACAGTTTCCTCGTCTCCTCTGCACAGGCACTTGTCAGAGGAAGGTGGTGGCTTGATAAGGAACATGATAATTAGAAACGTGCCAGAAATCAGGTATTAATAGAAGCACTGTTAGAGAGTTTATGGATAATTTAAGATGCAGCACATTCTTTTAGTGAATGCCTTGTCTGTTTAAGAGCAGTAATTGCCTATTACTTTGCAGCTTCTGATGTGCTTGGCTGCATGACACATGAAGATACAGCATATATTTAAAGAACTAACACTCGTTCAAAGTACCTGCTTGCAATTTTAAACACAAGAATCCAATAAAATTCGAATGGCAGTAAGGAGATTGGGGGGAAAAAAAGAAAAGAAAAAAGCACACACAAAACACCAAATCGACAGGTAAGTGCCCTGTAGCAAAGCACGGGAAGTAGCTCTTGTTAACGGCTTAAACTGCAGAAGACAGTTTTGCTTATCTTTAACTGTGATAAATTCTGCCTCGCCTTTACTGTATGCCACTTGTTTTGTGCCCCATAGCAAAGATGCTTTCTTGCACATTGATCAAACAGAATGTGGTTAGTGGTTAAGGGGAAATAAAAGAACCATTGCATACTGAGTGAGCCCTACAGCACAGCACTTGTTTACCTTCAGATCTGTCTCTAGAAATGCTCTAATTTGATTTTCACAATGTGATGGAACTTTGATCTTTGCTGTGCATTAACGTAAGGGAAGAACTTTTATTTCTGAACCCAGAGGTGAGTGAGTGTTGTCTCGTCTCCCCCTCGCCACTGCAGCATAAGCAGCTCCCTGCTGAGCTCTGGTGCCGTGACGCTGCATGTCGATCCCCCCAACCAATCCCATGCAAATAGGCGAGCCAGTCGGATGCGATTTAAGAGAGGCATCACACTGCTTTGTGCTTCATTCACTTGTTTGTTGTAATCATATTGGGTCAAATGCAGTGAGTTGGTGGGGCATGTGGGTTGGAACTAGACGGACATTTTGTAGACAAACCCCCAACTTCTGTCGGCCCATCTTGAGGCCTCTCGCTGATGAAGGGCTCTGATTTTCAGAAAGTGCTGAGTGCTCGCCTTCTGACAATCAGGTCCCTGTGACACATCTCAAATCGGCCCTCCAAAACTGGTGCCTCTGAAATCACTAGTCCCACGTGCCATTCTTCAGCGTAGTGACTGTGCCTCATTTCCAGCTTGCCAAAGCCCAGTGACTCTGGTGCACTGCTCCTGGCTCTTGCCAGCAAAATCAGCCCCTTGCACTTTTACAAGCGCCATCACATTTAAAGGAAAGTAAAAGTCAGGTCTGAGATTTGTTTGCCTGTGGAATGGTGCGAAGGTGTCCCCGAATTGCCACCCCATGTGACAATACCCAGGGACATAAAGCCCTCTCCCATGATGCTGTTTACTTGGTCGAATTGTGGTTTTTCTTGCAATTAAAGGAGCTGCAGGGCTTTGAATACGAGCGTATGGCTGAGAGTTGGAATTAAAATCAACTCTTTACATGCATCAGAGCAGAAAAGGGGTCTAGTTAGGAATCACAGAAGCCAAGGCAGAAGGTACGTAGAATTCACTTAATCGACACAGGGGATGTCCACTTCCTTTCCTTTTATGTTTTGAAAATAAAAACGCTGTAAAAATGTTTGAAAGAAATTCCGAAAAGCAAGTGAGTGCAGATGAATCCCCGGGGATAATGCAAAGAAACCAGCAACCAGATGAAATGCAAAGCTGGAAGACACGAGGAGCATCAGCTCAGCGTGAGTATATGAAATTTCTCACCCATTTGGCTTTTGTGTTCATATACATCATTCATCATCTTCTGAGTCATTTTTCTCTTTTCCTTTCATGGAACTGCAGTGTTCTGCCATCTCAATGGAGCACCTGATAATTTTCCACCTCTGGGATATGCACAAAGATAAAGTCCCCTCCATGCTCCAGGCTGCTGCTTCTTTAGGACAGATGACAGGCAGCCCAAAGTATTGCTCTCTCAATAAGCTCCCTGGTACGGGAATAGGAGTAGGTTGGAGTAGGATTCCATCTGCCAGCTGCTAAGATGATGGCAAGGCAGTCTCAACAGAGTGATTGTAGACTTATATCATATGTGTTAAAAGGAATTGTAGTCTGTGGAAAGCTTTCCTACAGGTAGAATGAAAGTTCACATTTTTCAGAATTCCCGGACCTCAATCAATCAATCAATCAATCAATCCAATCAATCAATCAATCAATCAATCACTTTTTTCATCTCCAGTCGCACTACTCAGGAACCTTATTCAATTGTTCTCTCCCAGGCTTTTAATTTCCAGCAAGTGCCCTTTGATATGTTGATCTTTGTGATTACATGATGAATTACATTTGATTTAGATATAATTGTTCTAATTTGTGCACCCCGTTACTTATCATTTCTACATCATGGATTTTGGATCACATCCAACCATTACAATTAAGGTTTGTACAGTGAGTAAATGATACAGGAGCGCTTGAACACAGGATTGGCCAAAAATGCCAGTGGGATTGCAAAGCCCAGATCATTCCAGTGATAATTTTATTCCTGAGAATTTCAGTGGCCAACATTAATGAAATTAATTATTTTGTATCTCCCTTTTTCTTTTAGTGACATTGCTTTTTTCCAGTGGCTTGCTTTCCCACCTCTGTGAGTCCAGAGAGCTGAAATAGCAGGCAGCCCCTACTTTAAATTAAGAATGGAAAGTCACTTCACATTATCCAAGTCCTCAGCAACATTCTTTGCTTTCATCTTTGGTGTGAAATATTTTTCATATAGTCTCGGCAGTGAAGAAAAATCCTCCTTAAATTCAGACAGAACAGAGGTGAGAATTCAGGCTTTAGGAGTTGCAAAACCCCCAAACGTCTATGCTGTGTTGGATTGAATCAGTCCTTGGATGAGAGACCTTCAGGAAAGTGATGGTGATAGCATTGAACCCTGGCTATTGATATTGGACATGCTATTGTCCCATTTGAGGCGCAGAATGGTGCTGCTCATGGTGTCGTCTTTCTGGATGAGATGAAGATGCCAATGCACAATTCCTGATGGCGTAGAGCTGTTCAAAAGTCTCCACATTTTTATTGGGCTGTGGTGCTAGCTCCGTTGCCCTGGAAAAACACCAGTGCAGGTTATTTAATTCAGCCTCTCTAAACCCCCTGCAGTCTCAGTTATTTCGAACCTGATTTTGTAAAGGGCTGAGCATTGACAATTCCATCTGACCTTAATTTGGCCATAATACTGACCTCCTCTGTAAAGTGCTCTCAGCTCCGCTATGTGTTAGCTAAGGGCTAAGGTTGGTGGTGGCAATTGATGAATACGTATTGCAGGGGCATAGCGACTCTGAGAAGCAGACCCTTAGGGTATGTCTACACTGCTAGGCTTTGAAGCACCATCCACATAGCTATTTTTAGACGGTGAGCACAAGGCCTGCGACCCAAGCCTGTCGATTTGGCTAGGAGGCTCGCTGCCGTGGGCTGAGTACCGTACTCTGATGGGCTACAGTATGTTTCTTTGCTCCTTGCCCTAAGCTGAGGTATGAAATAGCTGCGCTGTGTGAGCACTCAGCTGGGCCCTAGTGGTAGCTGCACTTCAGTGCTGTGTGAATTGAACGCTGTATACCCAGGACCTGCCTCCTCAGAGGCCCACTTTCCACCCTTCGCATTCTTAGCAGACTTCTGGCACCAGCAGTAGCCGCTGGGCCCAAAGGGCTGGGTCATCCTGCCTCTGCATTGTTCCCCTTCCGGGGGGGGTCTGCTAGGGGAAGCGGGAGCTTGCAGTTACATCCGGAGCTCCTGCTGGCAGAGGCTGCCCCATGCATGTGCTGAACCAGCACTTTTCTGGCCACTTCTGGGTTTATGCAAGGTTTATGTGTGTCTTTGGCTGCTAAGGGCCCCTTTCTGTCATGGTGGACTTCCCTTCCCAGGGGCCTGGTGTGAAGGTCTGAGCCGGGAGAAACCAGTGCAGATATTGCAGGAATCAACCCTTCATTCTAAGATAAAATAGGTTCATCGAGTCACAGATGCTAAGGCCAGAAGGGACGATCTAGTCTGACTTCCTGTACAACACAGGCTGGAAATTTTCACCGTTACCCTTGTATTGAGCCCAGTCACTTGTGACTAGAGCATATCTTCTAGACGGGTAACCAGTCCGGATGCGAAGGCATGGTGAGGTGGAGAATCCACCATTTCCTTTGGGAATTGGTTCCAGTTGTCAGTCACCCTCAGTGTTAAAATCTCGGGTCTCATTTCTAATTTGAACGTGGCTACGACTTCGAGCCATTGGTTCTTGTTATGTCTTTTTCTACCAGATTTCTTTCATGTGCAGTGTTTATATCGTAACAAAGCCACCACTCAGTCTTCTTTTTGATAAGCTAAACAGACTGAGCTCTTTAAGTCTTTCACTGGGAGGCACTTTCTGCAGCCCTCAGATTATTTTATGGCTCTTTTCTACACCCTCTCTAAACAGAAGCTTTTTTCTTTATGGAGCATCTGCTTTGTTTTAGTTTCCTTTAGTTTTCATAGCAATGCCCTGCTCGCGGGTGGCGCTGTAAAAAGCCATAAATAATAAATAACAATACTGATAAAGGCTTTCACTGTCTTTCCAATGAGCACAGACAAATGTGCTCTGAAGGATCACTTCATTACACTGCTGCTTTTCAGAATTCAAAAGCTTTAAACGCCTGGCTTCTTTAGAAAAGCAGGGTGCTTCAGTACCGTCCTCGCCAGGTGACCCACAGCACACCTGGCCCTCTCTTTCGAAAAGCCTCACTGTAACTCCCTATTGTTTGACACTTATTTCTGATCATTCAACCTCAGTCACTCTGGTTGCCTGGTGTGCCCAGAAGTGACAGTGACATGGCAATCATTGGCCGTGATCTCCCAAGTAGCTTAGCTGATAGACATGCACTCAAAGCGGCTGCTAGCATGTCTGAGCTGTTCTTATCAGATAAAGTGGCTTTGATGTATACAACTAGATGTATAGATATACTGTTACATGTATTCCTTCAATTCAAGTTAATTGCTGACCTCTGCTGTGGCTGGGGCAGGTGGTGTCCTTTATTCACTTTGTAATGTATTGCCTTGGTGTGTTTCTTGCCGCTTCCTCTAAACCACAGTGAGTGAAACAGCTCTGAGAAGCTATTAGTTGAAAATAGATACATCTGAAACCCTGTGGGGGACTGTGCAGTGAAAGAGCCCTTCAGCGCATGTGCAGATGTTAAACAAAAACTCAGGAAGGAAGAATTTAAAGCAATGAGAGCGGACAGCCAGCTGCTGACTGCTCATGGAGGCCTGTAGTTAATGAACAAATGTCTGTAACTTGCAAGATTATATGTATCACCAGCACCACTGAATTTATACCCCTGCTATTTGTGATAAGGGATTTGCTCATACAAACCCCTGGATGAGATCAGGGTACATCTTCTGTTTATAGGTTGCATGTAGCCTCACAGCTTCCTTGATCAAGATCTCTACAAAATAACCTGGCGGTAGCTATACTGTCTATTTCAAGGTCAATTGCAGATCATGCCGTTTGCATTTGCTTTTAGCGAAAAGGTCTAATAGAAAATAGACTTTTGTTATTTCCTATAACGTTGAAATCCAAAGCATTGGTACTGGGAATATGCAACTTTCCTCCACTGGCAGAACTTACTTGTCAGATATCCAGATGGACAACCTCCAAACCAGTCTGATTTGAAGCCCATGATACGCTGGGGATGTTCTGTGTGTCTGTCAGAAGAGTCAGGTAGCTTGCACTGCTTTCCCACAAGCTGATAATGAGGTCTGTGTGCCATATCTACAGAGAAATCTTGTTGGCCTCATGAAGCTGGGTTTTTTTTTTGGTATGTTTTGTTCGTGAAATACTTATGAAAAGTGAACATAACATGCCAAATCATAAATGATGGTGGATAGGAATCCAGAGCACATAGGAGCTGAATCTGAATGAAAGGTGGGCTTTGCTTGGAAAACCACATTTTAGTTGAGCCAAGGAGCTGCACAAGGCCCAAGCCTGAAAGACTCTCTTGGCCTCAGTGGCCTGAGCTTGAAATAATTTTTAAAATGTTTGTGAAGGGGCAGGGTTTACAGCCTGTACCGTGGCTCTGAAGGTGCCCCAAGCTCTCTTAGGTAGTCCACTTGGGTGGGAAGTGTACAGAAAAGGGCTAATTATAACTCACATAAGCCACTGGACTGGACGTTAGCCTCAGAATATTGTCTTTAACATAGCGAAATCAGGTGACGTACTCAAGGGAGCCAAGGTTGTGGAAAGGGAATGGATAGAGAGGAGGAGAATGAAGTATGAACATGCAGTTTTGCTGACCAGAGGAAATCCCATGTAAGTAGGACGTGTTTGTCATCCACTTTTTGTTACATATCTGAATCGTGCTTCTCCAGAGCTTCCCCCTCCAGATCTTGAGAGTACGTCGTTTCCATGTGCTCTCATAATATCGCTTTTTCTGGAATCTTTGCAATCTGTTTCCTCTTTTAACTCTTCTGGGCGTGCACGTACAAACAAAACAGCATGCACTGCTAAGCAACGGAGCCCACGCACCTAGAGTCCTTGCAGTTGGTATCAAACAAGCCCTCTGAAAGAGCTCTTGAGCCAGCATCTCCCCATTTTAAAACTCCAGGTGTTACACCACTTCCGTGGGAGTGGATGACATCTGAAAGCGAGTAGGCAGAGCTGACTCACAAAGGTGAATGCTGAGCCAATGTAGCCGGTGACTCAGACCTGGGAAGGAATTGTCTAGCCTCAGGACAGTCCACTGTTCCTCCTCCCCCCAACAAGGGCAACATTTCATACAGTGAATGTTCACAAGTGGTCACCACAAGGTGGGAGTGGGGCGGTGCCATATGGGCTGCGAGGTAGGACTCGTAACATTTACCTGGAGACACATTTCATCAGGAGGAAAGGACTGATAGGTTAGAAAGTGCCACGTTCTGGGGGGAGAGACCATGGGACAGGCTATCTATCTAAGGCATCCATATGGTCCCCCACTCCCTTAGGATCTGAGCACCTCACCATCTTTACCCTCACAACACCTGTGGGAGGCAGGGAAACACTAGCCCCATTGCACGGGGGGGAACTGAGGTCCAGAGAGAATAATGACTTGTCCAAGGGCACACAGAAAGCTTGTAGCAAAGCAGGTCTGCCAAGGTCTTCCAAGACCTAGGCTAGAGCCCTAAGCATTGTTCCATCCTCCTGCATTGGGATAACAAGCTCCAAGTAGGGATGGGGGTGTGTAATGAGATTGCAGGGGGGTCATTGTGTGTATTAGGGACGACCAGAATATCAGCCTGGAGGAATGACTGGCATGCGCTGTGCTGCACGTGGGGACCGGGATGCCTGCCAACCAGGAAGCCTTCCTGCCAGAAAGAGCAGTGCCTGCTTGGGACACTGCCTGGGGAATGGCGATAGCCCACCTGGCTAGGAAGTGTGAAAAGCGGAGCGGGGGGAAAGCATGCCAAAGGTTAAATGGACAGAGCCCCAAACGAGTCCAGCACACAAGCTGGCAGCGAAGGAGCCAGCCCTAAACCTCCAGCTGCCAGAAGCTGAGGCTGGGCGACAGGGGAAGGATCACTTAGTAATTGCCCTGTTCTCTTGATTCCCAGTGAGGCATCTGGCACTGGCCCCTGACAGAAGATGGGACCCTGGGCTAGCTGGCCCATTGGACGGACCCAATCTGCCGTTCTCTTATGTTCATCTTGTTCGCACCCCCTCCCTGCCCACAAAGAGGCTGGGACCTTCTCGTTGCAAAAATAGATTCCAGCCTTTGCACACCCCGAGGTTCCCTGAGAAGGGGGTGACGCAGGCCTGCTGGACCCCCTGCCAGAGATGCCGTGTCTGCACTGCGGGCTGCAGCTAGAATTTCTCATTAAAGAAGAGCCCCTGCATGGAGGAGCGTTGTCTGCAGAGCTCTCCCTCCGCCCTCAGGCCCTGGGGGTTTCATGAAGGGCTGGGGCGGTTGTTATACCACACGGAGCAGGTTTAAAACATGGGGGAAGGAGCTGCTTCCGCAGGGCACTGTCACTGGGCCGGCGTCTGCCCCAGCTACAAAGTGTGTGCTGCCACGCCAGACGTCTGCCCACAGCTTCATTTTCTTGACAGAAAAACAGCCTTTTAACTCACTCCTTTGCCTCAGGCAGAGGGGCCCCTCCCAGGTGCCTCAGCACGTCTGCTCCTGGCAGCTCCCCCGTTTCAATCTGCTCCCTTCCGGAGTGGCAGCCGCAGGCTGCTTTGCTGAGCCCCTGGGAACTAGCTCGCACCAGTGTGGCTTCCCCTCCCCAGGGCACAGCCTCCAGCTGCCACCAGCAGCCCTCTTGAACCCTCTGGACTGGGCTCGCTCGCTCTGGTCCAGGGGCGCTAGGCTCCGTCTAGCCATAGGAACCAGCTACCTGTGAGAGACACACTGCGACACGGGGCCAATTGTGCTGCGCAGCTCACGTTCCTGGGCGAGTCCTCTCCCCTGAGACATTCCCTGAAGTAGGAAGAGCAGAAGGGGCTGTTGACCCTTAGCAGCAGGGGATAAGAAAGGCACTCGATGTGAGCTCCTCCTTCTCCTGCTCCCAGACCCTTTATCCTTCTCTCTTCGCCCTCCCACCCCCCATTCCTGCCCCCTTTTTATCGCAGGACCAGAAGGCACTAACAGCAGCGAGCAAAGGTACAGGGGATGTGTGCTTTGCCCAGAGAGTTCAGGGACTGCGGAGCTGTGCCAGATACAGACCCGGGCATCTATTGGTGAGGGCACACAGGAACATGGGGACACTATTCCTCCCCACACAGCAGGCACAAACCATACGCCCCACCCAACAACAGGGGGCCATATCATACAACCCACTGCATGCACCCTACATTGTACAGGGCATACCCCCCAACCCCACCTCCACACACACACAGCCCATACCATATACACCCCACAGCAACGCGCACACGTGCCCCTCTCTCACTCTGCACCCCCAGCACCGCAACTCCCTGCTGCACACCCACAACACGTCCCCTAAGACAGATCCATTAACACACATTGAAGTGCTTAGCTCTGCGTGCTGGATGCAGGATGGGTGCTGAGCTCATTAGAAAGAATCTGGCCCTCCTTTGTAAGCCAGGGTCTTAGATCCCATGATGTTATAAATGCTAGGTCAGAGAGAAAGACCCCCTGCCCATCCCCTACTCCAGTTCCACAAGTGGACACACAAACATACAACATATACCATCTCACACTCACACCACCTCTCAGGCCCATAAAACACACTGCACCTTCTCTGTGCATCCAGCAAATCACACACACACACACTTCTCCCCTCCATACCAACCACACATAACACACCGCTCCACCACACCCCTACATAAACCAGAGCTACCCCCCCCACATAATCCTTCCCTACAAGAGAACGTGACACACCTCTTCACTTCCATTCCTGTCACTGCCACAGCACACGTTCTTCTGGTCCAAACAACCAGCACATGTAAACCCACAACATATGCCTCTTCCTCTTGCTAGTATCCAAATAATGACCCCATGTACACACACGGGACCCACGCTCCCTGCCATGTGCACCCAATGTTTCGCTACTATAAAAAGACTTATAGAGAATGACCACTAAAAGAAGGGGGTGCAAATGCTTCCGGCATCTGAGGGGTTACTTAAAACATTAGATTTCTCTCCCAACGATCTATATTCTGTTTTGTTTGGCTGTGTTCTATGAACTTTCTATTCATAGCTGATTACTGGATGAACTCATCTACATGCCATTTACATAAAGAGTTATGAAGTGAAACTGCCAGGATTTCTATTATCCAGTCCATAAACTTTCTTCTTTACTTGAGAAAGTAACATACAGATCCGGAACGAGCACTAAAACCGCACCTGGGCCTTTCATTTCAGTCCATCACATGGTCCAAATTCACTCTCAGGAGATCTCAGCCCCAGATTACAGAATCCTTATTATGCTAGTGTCATGATAATTCATTAATAACATGTGGTGGTAATAATAGCCTTATAAACTACCTTCCATCTGAGAATCTCAAGGTGCTCTAGAAGATAGATAAGGACTAGATAGATAGATAAGAACTAGTCTTTGCTATTCTAGTGTAGTTGTAGTATCTTAGTATGGATGCAATTGTAATGATATGCTGTTACTTTATACTGATATAGCTATTCCCATATAGGAAGGAGCATAATTACACCACATATTTACTGCATCCACACCAAGGCTTTTACAAGTATAACTATGTTGGTAAAAAGCCACACACCCCTAAATGAAATGTTATATTGTCTCAGCTAGTACGTGCAGAGCAGGCCTAAGTCTCACAGACCCCATTTTACAAATGGAGACACAGAATTTGTATGTGGTTTGCCCAAGGAGAAAAAAAGTCAATGACAGAGGTGAATAAAAAACAGATTTTCTGATTTCCAGCTTCCTGCTGTTAACCACTAGACCACACTGCCTCCTTAAATAAGGAAATTATAGCTATATGTAAAAAGGTAGATGATTGTATATAATGTTATTGGGTAAAGAAAAGAATAAAAATGTTATTTGAGATATGAAATGGTTAATAGAAAAGGAAGGGCACAGGAAAGGTAGGTGTAAATATTTAAATGCTTTAATCAATTAGGTATTAGTCATTCAGTCTGAGAAAAACACAGTAATTCACCAGATAGAGAAAACAAGTGTGCCAGAAATGAAGTAATGAATTGAGACTGCTGCCTGCAGCTTATCCCCTTGCCAAGGGCAAGCCGAGTTCTCTGAAGCAGTCCTTTTGCTGATACAAGTCAATATATTTACATCAATCCCAAAATGCAAAACAAAAGTGTCATCATAAATTCAGCAGAGTGTGTAGCACTCATTTAGGAAGAGTGTAGAGCACACTTGCTATTCCCTGCAATTAGAAAGTCACAGACTCACCACACTTCGGGATGCCAGGGGCTGTATAAGCAGAGGTGCCCAAACTTCTTCCTTGCTTAAGGAGTCAGAGATGATTTCCCAAGAGCCTAAAGGCCATTCTTCATTTGTATTATGTGGAGCATATTAGTGCTACCTTCAGCTTTAAGCCAGAGGTTCAGTTATTAGAACTCAAAGAAGTTAGCAAAAAACATGGGGGAGTAGGTTTTTTACAAATTCGATTTCTTTGTCCATTTGACACCACTTCACGTGCAGCTGGTTTCACTGTTTCCTCTACGTAATTAGGCTCCATCTATACAAATACATTCTACTGTGGTGCTAACTAGTCAGCTCAGAACACTCGGCCTGATTTTCATTTACACTAAGGCTCTGGAACTATAAGGAAGCTGGAAAGTGGGCATAAATGGGTTACATCCATTTTTTGGTCCCTTTACACTACTAGAGTGGTGTAAAAATTGCTTAGTGCAAATGAAAATCAGGCCTTTTGCCCCCGTCCCTCCCCCATGACATCTGGAAATTCCATTAAGGAAAGGAAACTCTTAGAAATCTACTAGGGTTTTTTATGGACTGCCATCACCAAAGTATTGGAACAACTCTCAAATAGTAGTGCATTTATCCTTGTCACTGGAAATCTCATTACCCTGTTTCTTCTCATAGGGGAACTGAAGAAAGTCCCAACTTTTCAATGGCCACTGATTTTGTCTCCCTCAATGTTTGGGTGGATATTTTGGGTATGTGGGAGTTGCTGAAGGTCACACTTAATGTCTGTGGCAGAGCTGGGAATCATGTCATCTTGTGTATGTCAATCCAGTGCCTTAACCACCAGACTATTTTTGATCTACCCTTACTATGATTACTAATGAATTTGTATTGTGTGACTGTCTAGGGATCCCATTCACAGACCAGGAGCCCACTGTGCTAGGTGCTGTACAAACACCAAACAAAACCACAGAGGAGTTTACAAAGTGAGCAGAAGACAAAAGAAATCAGGCAGGTACAGCAAACAGTCAGGGGGAGCACAAGGAAAAATTGGACCAATAATGGTCAGCCTGAAAAAACATTTCAGGCTGCTTTGCACTAGCAAAAAAAAGCAGCACAGAGCAATTCCTACGGACTACAGACTCTGATCTAGTACATTTACTATCAGTGCAATTTGACTAATGTTAGAATATTGGCCTTCCAAGAACAGGAACAGCTGTTGAGAATGCATTCAATAGGCCCTTTGTTAGCCATGTCAAAACAACGAGAGTCCTGTAGCTCCTTGTTGTTTTTGTTGTATACAGAATAACTTGGCTACCCCTCTGGAACTGTTAGACATGTTTGTCTCACATGTTTACAGACCAGCGCATTTGGGAAAGGACAAACTCAAGCAAGATATCATTTATACGAGTGACTTCCACCCTTGTGTGGGGGGATTATTGCATTGCTTCCATAGGGTCAAAAGACCTCTTTAAATCCGAGGATTAACTTGAGTTTACAAAGAATCAAATATCAAGTTAAGAAAAATTGAATTCCACATGGTGTTTTGTTTTGCTGAAAATATCTATTAGCCTTTGATCTCCAAAATGGGCTATTGAGAAAGAATGTGGCCCATCATTTTCAGGATTTTAGCACAGAGATATGTTATAATGTTCTTGGTACGAATAGCTGTGTTTCTATAGCTAATAGTCCTTTCTGTGTCTCCATGCCCTTCAGTTGCCATTTAATACAGTTATTTCCCATTGTTAGCTAGCAATGTGGTTTCAAATGCTTTGACCTGTTAGGCCAATGTTAATCTCAGAAGCAGAATTCTCTCACATTAGTATTTTGTCCCTGAAGTTTCTTAGTCCATGACAAGTGCATGAGGTTTGAGTTACAAAAGCAAGCATGACAGAGTGTGAGTAACCTAAAGCTGGGAGAAGAGGGTATGGGCCCTTCAATTGGCTCTTTACCTCTCAGGAGTGGCACACACTGTATATGTGGCTCTGAGTGATGAACAATCAACTGACTATAATATAGTAAAAGTAGTCATTCGAGATTGAATGGGGCTATATGCTGAACAGTACAGGCAGACGTTTCGGTCAACAAGGTGGTTGGAGGGGACATGACCAAAGGACTTTGCCCCAAAATTATCTGTAGGGACCACTAGGTGGCTGAGGCTGAATGATTGAGGGGTTGGGGAGGTCATGGACTCTATTATTCTGGACAAACTGCTCCAGAGTCTCCCCAAGGGCTGAGGTCACTAGAGTTTGAGTGCGGAGACACCAGCCTACTGTATTGGACACTTCTGTAAAACTCACTGAGGAGTTTGTGAAGAGGGGTGTCCTTAAGGGACCAGCCTATCCATTTAGAGGACACATCCCAGGATGGAAAGTCAGGGATCTACTATGATAAAGACATCAAAAAAGAAGAGGCAGGACAAGAAGGAGACCTGCCCACATACTGTCAAATTGCGAGTTACCAATGTGCGCGAATCAAGACATTTGAAAAGAGACTGCCCTATGTGGATTGTAAGTTCACTGAGTTCTGTGGGTGGACAGAAACCCTTGCAGGGCAGTTAAAGTGGACACCTACCATCTCTATGAGACCAGCATGTTGAAAGGCGAAGACCCTGGTAGCTTTGGCCAGGAGAGAATGGGTGAAGCCCTATTGGATGGCGTTGGGAGAGAGTTTTAAATTGTGTATTCATATAGGTCCAAAAGCCAAAGGAGGTCTTTAGAATGAAGAACTGAGACATACTAGATGGGAGACAATCCAGGAACCCAAAGGCCTGAGGGAAGACCCCAAGGTAGGGGGAAATGAAAAGAGCAAAAATAGAACAGTATGTGGAGGAGGAGATGTAAACAGGACAAGGGCCAGAAGGACCATAAGCAAGAACAACTGGATTCAAAAATTGGAAGTAACCTGAGTGAGATAGGAGGAAAGGAGACCTTACAAGTGGAAGAGGAGGCCAATGGGGCAAAGCGTTGCCCTACTATGAGGACAGGAGGTCAAAGATGGAGATGCAGGGTCATCCCTTACTCCCCTCTGAATACACCTTTAGCTGGTGGAAGATGGAGAGGACTTCCGCAGCTATACAGGAGAACTGGTCAAAGAAACCTTTTCCACGAGAGGGGGATGGTAGCCCCCAGAGGACAGGCCAAGCCTGGGGAGGAGAGAAGAGGTGCTAGTAGGAAAACAGAGGGAGAGGAGGCGTGTGACACAGTAGTCCAAGGCTGACTCACCACCTGCATACTTGGCAAGCATCCCCACATGGGCCTAATTGAGGTTATAATTGGTTAATGACTGAATGATTAACCTGTTAACAAGGTGATTCAGCTCTTCAGGCCAGGACAGTTAAAAGAGAGACAGGAAGGAGGAGAAGGAACAGAGAGGGGAAGTCAGAAAACTTTAGGATCTCAGGGAGGAGAAAGCTCTTGCCCCGTACTAGGGAAAAGGTAAATGACTTAATGTTGTGCGGGCACAATGACCTGTATTGGACGCTGTAAATAAAGCATTTGGTGTTGAACTTGCCACTGGTGTGCCTGAAGATTACTTGCAGAGAGGAATCCAGAGTGAGGGCAGCCTGACTGTGACAGCAAAATATACTAATATATATAAAGAGAGATGCAATTTTAGGAGAGGATTCTCTTCCTGAGCCAGTGTAAAACAAGAGTAATTCTACTGAAATCAGTGGAGTCCTGGGGCATAAATGAGATGAGAATCAGGCCCATACATGGATATTGCTACCACTGCTGCTGAGAGATCCCCGTGTGTATGTGAAGGAGCTGCCCCTTCGTTATGAAGCTGCACTATTCTCCTGAATACATAGTCAGCACTAGTGTTTAATGTCTTTGAGGACCATTATTACTGTTGCTTGAATTGCTGGCCATGCTTTAATGCTCCTCTTCCCTCCACTGGTACACTTTAGATTCTGTTTCTATGGGAGTCTTAGGGCAAGAACACAGTCACAAAGATGCATTAGCTACATTCTACAGACATGGATGGCAGTTCAGCTTTCACTATGAATGAAATAACCAGAGTACAATCATCCACCACAATACCTCATCTTGTCCAATTAAAATATTGCACTCTTCTTTCAAACACAGCCTCTCACTTGCATAAATAATTAACGCCAGGGTTTCCAACAACTTCTTCCTCTTACATGTGCTGCCAGATCTGAATATTCTGCAGCAAACCTGTTTCCTATTAATTGCTTCTGATGTACGCCAGCTCTTGGCCTTAGGTACCATTTATTAGTGTTCCTGTTAATGTTCAGATGTTCCATTCAGGGTGACCTTGTTCCTAAACCACAACCTAGTGCTATATCCTATTAAATCACCACACTGTAACACTGTTGGAGTAGAAACAATTTACTGCTTAAATAATTTATCTAGATTCAGTACAGAAAGTCTTTCGAAGAGATTCATCAGCTAATAAAGAAAATTGATTCTGGACGCTAAAGTCGATAAGAGGTTAAAGAAACACCATGGCATTGACATGGGCTCTGCTTCAGAAGGTTCTCTGTCATCATGTGAGCTCTGATATTGTGATATCATTCCATGTTTCCCATGCAGGGCAGACTCCCATATAATTATTAGTTTCCTGCTGGGTAAGGTTCATGGTGTGCCCCCTAGCTCCTTAGACCGCCCCTGTGTTCATACTTATTCCAATTTACTGGGAAAGCAGAGGACAACTAGGGAGTTAAAAGAGTGCCCATGTTTGTCACTTATGACCTGGCCTGGTACAAAATAGAGCACTTGGCCACTATTTGGGTAATGGAATTCAGAAAGAGCAAAAGACATGACAGTATTGGGGGGGGGTGACTGTGTGTGAATTGGACACTTACTCACATATATTTTGGGCCTGCAAATCCTACTAGAAGAAGCAGCAGCACAGGATGCCACTGCCTTATGGTGCTTTGCTTTGCCCCGCCCACCACCTGTCCCGCCCTCCTGCCTATGCACAAGGAACTCTGGGACTTGTAGTTCTTGATCTTGAGATGCTAGACATGTCACAGAGAGAAGAACAAATCTCTCTGTCTCTCAGTCTCAAACTACACGTCCTAGTTTAACGGCACAAGCACATACTCTCTAGTCTATAGATGGGCCTAGGCCGGGCCAGCAGGCCCAGCAACTCCGGGTTCACAATGTTGCTTGAGACTGTGCTAACACTGCTTCTGATTGACTCCAGAAAATCTCACAATGTCTGGACAACAGATACACAGATACAGGGAAATAAGTTTCTATAAATATCCTCAGGCATGATCTACAGTTTAGCCTCAATTTTTTCCTCATGGTAACAAGGATGGCAGCCTGGGCGGGGCCATCCAGAGCCTCTGGGAAGTGGTAAAGTGTTTTCTCTTTTCCCCCGCTTGTGGGGGCCCTGGCCACAGGAAGAAACACAGGAAGTCGTGTCAAGGATAATGACATGCAGAAGACCTTGAAGAAAAATGTCAAAGTCAGAACTTATGAAGGGAGTCCAGGAAAGAGAAAAAAAAGTTCTATGGAAAAATGACAGAAAGACTGAAGGATAGAGTGAGGAGAAAGAAAAATGAGCATATGGAGGAGTTACTGTTATTTCTGATCCACCCCAGAACTGTTTTTAGTAAGAAACAAAGCACAGATGAATTGTTTAAAGTAACTTTAGTAGACACGTTTTTATTTAGGCCTATATTTATAGGTCATATTAGTCATGTGTGCCTACATGTCTTGGACACATACATGGGTTTCTACACAGCTTACATATATGCATATGTTGGCCAGGAATAGTCTCAGAGGTTGAGATTTTTAAAACAGTCAAAGGGATTTAGACATGTCTTCCATTAATTCCACTAATGCTAATGGGTTATGCGTCCAAATCATGAAGACTGCTTTGAAAGCCGCAACCAAAGTCTTCACTCTTTCCTTTCAGACATGGATTTTGCATACTCTGAAGTTCCTAAGTAATTTTGAAGCATTATGGCTTGTCAAGTTGTATTAAAAATTCATCTTCTTATTGTTTGCATTACAGAAGGACAGCAGGAGATAAAATAAGGCACCAGCTTAGACACAGGAGTGGCATATTTGCTTAGAAGGGAAGCATTTTCACCACTTTCCCTGACCCTGCTCGTGTCTGATGTCTATCAATAGCAGAATTCTTTTTAAAGCTACCACCAGAAAGATCATTATCTATCTCATCAAATATGACACATACAACACTCCCTATTTTAACCTATCCGTGTAGTCGTCCACATTCCAAAAACATGCCTATAGACTGCATCGGATGCAATTTGAGATGTCTTCACAGCATCTGAAATACTCTTCCTACAACAAATAAACACGCAGACACACGCATTTCTGTTCTTCAGGCTGAGTGTGGACCTAAGAAGTGCTTAGAAAACCCACTGTAAATTGCGAGGTGATGGTGAAGCGAGCACAAGAGTCTGTCTCTGTTTAGAACCAGAATCACTCTATCGATCTTCCTCAGTATGAATCACTCCAAGTAAACACAATAGCACCACAAGTGCAATAAGAAGGTAGGTGGAAAGGTCATAGATTTAAATCCCAGCAAGGTGTCTGAAGCTAGTTGTTTTGATATTATAAACTTCACTTTGTAACTGGGTATGTAACACGTATCTAGGAGAAGGATAATGCAGGCTGTGGGTCAGGACCAGTCCTGAAGTTCCCCTGTTATACACAGTACATCTTTGCCTTTGCTTTTAAATAACCTGATATTTCTCAGCTTGACTGGCTAACTTGAGGTACGTCTCCATCTAGACCGAAATGTGTCTTAAAAAAGGTTCTCCAAAGGGCTGATAAAAATTGGTTGCCTAATAGAAGCGGATCTCTCACTAAAGGTCAGACAAAATTGGACGGAAAACCTTGGGGATGCCGTAAAGGGATTGCATGTGACGGGGATTTCTTCAGAGACTATGCCTCTGCCTCTCTGACCTGCCAAGGCAACTGCATTTGCCTGCTACGCTCAAGATAACTCTTCCAAAAAATGGAGCTTGAGGGAGCAGGGCACTCTCAGAGGGAGGTCCCACCTCTGGAATTCTCTTCAGTGAGAAACGCAGCCAGGCGTGAGGCTGGGCACGCTCAGGAAACATTGCCAGAGCACTTTGTCCAGGCTTCTTGGAAGGCCAGCTCTAGAATGATCAGTATTCTGTCTCCAGGCCTGGTCTTTCTGCCTAGGTAATTCTATGGGTCCATCAGCTCACACACAGTAACGAACATTCTGAGTGAGACAGACTCCCTACCTGACCCTGGGCAAAGCGTTTAATCTCTCTGTGATTCTGTTTCCCAAGCTCTAAAATGCAGGTAATAACCCTAGCCTGTGACTGAGCTGTGAATCGAAGCCTGGACTCCTGAGCTCCACCCCCATGCAGTAAGAAGGTCACTCTTTTAAAGTTCCAGTGCTGGATGGAACATGACATATTTTCCCCTTGTACTTGGTAAATGCTTTTGGTTTTAATATAAGTCATGTAGCATGACCCCAGATGCTACGGCGATGGGCAGCTCCTCAACGTTTGTAACAATACCGGGCCGCAGCGCACTTTCCGTTGTAATGAAACGCATACCGAAGTGCATGCGTACTGAAGTGCACGTGTACCAAAATGTGTGCATTGAGTAGGAGAAGTTATTCTCTGATTTATGATTGGCCTGACTGACCAGTTATTGGAAGTACAATGTTTGGCACTTCAGCTGAAGTAGCGAGAAATTCTGTGCAGTGATCAGACCTCTCAATTTGTCTTGATTTCAAAGAGGAATTGCCTGGCCTTTGTGACACATAACACACTTTCCTCCTCCCCGCCCCCAAATATGGAACTGTTTATCCTTCTGAATCTTTAACAGCTGTCTAAGAATGGAACGTAACTCAGTAAACATTGGCCCGGAGACACCACGTCCTGCACCAAAGCTGACCTGTGCTTTAACAAGCTGACCTCAGCTCGCTCAGACAAGTATTGGAGAACTTCTGACCCTCTGAGCTCAACATTTGGAGGCTGTGACAATTTAAATAGGCAAAAATAACTTTAAAGATGCATTACTTCTTTCTCCCACTCCTTTGCCTGGCTGTCACTTATTTGAACTTTGGGGCAAGGGTGTGTCTTACTCTACATCTCTATAGAAGCTACATCATGAGCAGGGTATCCTCAGGGTGAAAAAAAATCTGTTTTAGGGACGGAGTCTTCTCTCAGCTGTACAAATCAAATCAGTGGGAGTTGCACCTTCACTGAGGTGAATGGATTTTGTCCCTTAAACGTTAGTACACAAGAGAAAATCAGCAAATGGTGTAACTAAATCATTATCATTGGATGCTATGACTTAAATGGAAGTTGCTGCTTTTTCTAGATTTAATTTAAGCTTTAATGCATCCACTCTGCTTCTGAACAGCAAAAAATAAGAAAGTAAGTAAAAAAATAAATAAATGGTCGTTGTTCTGGCTGTACTGAATGTTGGAATTCTGAAGCGAAGTGGTAAAGTCACAGCTCTTTGATAGCGGAGCTGGTGTCAGAGCTGAGCTCAACAGTTTTGGATGTGCCAATAGGGGTGCTGGGATCTCTTCCTCCGTGTGCTTTGGTAAGATATGAAATAAGAAAACCTCCAATCAATATTCACCATTTTCCTGGCTTCCTCTACTCTGAAAGGGGAAATGAACCATTGAAAATGCATGTGGCTGAGCAAAGTTAATTTCAAATGCCACCTTCTGTTTTTTTTGCTATGAATCTTTTTGGGAAGCTAAAGGGAGCCAAAGAAATCACACTCGGAAGTGAAAATTAATGTAGAAATGAGAACTTGGAGAAAAATGTGGACTTGCTATAACCTTTAAAACGGCAGTAATATTTCCATGTGCTGAATCTACTGTAGGAGTTTGATTTAAACTGAAAATTCAGAGCCATATCCTGGTACAAATCATTTGTAGGGGACGAAACAATCAATGGAAGATATAAACTGTGATTTTTCTCTCCAACCAGAACATCTCATCTAGGAGCATAAACTCATTAGTGGCATGACTAAAAGGGTTTGAAATGCAGAAGTGAGATGGTGTTAAAAATAGCTTTAAATCCTTATCTCCGCTAAACACATACAATACGTATGGTACCGAGCCTTAGTATTGTTTCAGCTTCACACTCCTCCACAGCCATGACATTCAAGAAAGCCATCGAAAGTTAAAGGTGCTTTTCAGTTCTAATGTGAGGTTGCCCATTTGAAGTGGGAATATTAGAAGCTTTTTTGATATTTGCAGTTTTGCATAAAGAGAACGTAAAGTACTAAAAAATCTATTTCACTCTTGCCTCATCTCTATTTACGAAACAGATTTTCTTATCCACTCCGGCATTCCCTAAAAGGAGCTCTTCAGCTCTTGCAGAATGCTTTGCCCTATTACTTAACCCCCCTTTCTCCCCCTTGAGTTGCATCTGCATCAGTAATCTGGAGGTGAAAGACTGTCTCTCTCCCTGGAGCAAGTTAGCGCCCCATTTTTTCCCTATCTTTTCTTTTAGGGGTCTGATTGTATACTCATTTAAGTCAATGGGAGCTAAGAGGTCCTTTTACTGGAGGGAGAAGTTGATGATGTTTATTAGTGACACTAACACTAACTAAAAATAATTGCTCTAAACCGGAGTGCAAAGAGTTATGCGGAATTCACAGTATCATGTGAATTAGGTCACCAGCTGTATTTACATATGGTAAATAGCCTTAGAGAATGGATAACAGACCATACATAGCCTGAAAGTGGTGTGGGCCAAATTATATACACCAAATGTTTTCAAAGAACAAATGACTATACAAAAACCAGGATCAGTTCAAGACAAAATACAAAAAGGATGTTTGCAGTTAATAGTTGGAGAATGAGAACATCACTGGTTACCAAAGAAAGAAAGAAAGAAAGAAAGAAAGAAAGAAAGAAAAAGAAAGAAAGGCCTCTGCTGGAGTGCTTCAGCCAACCACTAACAGAAGAGGTTAGGATCAAACTTCCTTTATGTAATGGTTCTTCTACAAATGTTACATCTGGGGTTTCTTGTGCCTGCCTCAGAACAACTGTCACTGGCCTGTCAGAGAGAGGTTGTAGGACTACATGAACTTCTGGTCTCACCAGGTATGGCATTTGCTATGTTCCTACATAACAACTGACCTGTTCTAGTCTGTAGGGCCAAATCTGGTAGCAGGCTCCATAGCAGCATGAGGCTTGCCCCAGCGGACCTGGGGTGTGTGTAAGGAGCTGAGGAAAGAGGGCAGGGTGTGCAGACCCACACAAGGGGTCACTGATCTAGATCCTCAACCATATCTAGGGAGAAGGATTCTTTCCCTTCCACAGCCCCTGCACTGATCCTGGGGTCGGAGGTGGTGAAGCGGGACCTAGGATTCTGTCTGTGACACGAGGGCTGCGTGGTGTGAGGCTGGGCTCCTGCATGAGCATAAATCTCGCCATCAGAGAGCAACACCTACCCGATGAAATCTTCATGATTATTTTTGTTATTATATTTTAAATAAAGACTGCCTATCAGAAAGAAGTTGATAGAATATTTGTATTCATGAAGGATCTAATGCATTTTCTCCTCTAAATTGCCTCCTTGATTAGATATATCAAAAGTGTATCTTGACGAACCAAGCTCCTTTTATTGATATGACCTATCATTAGTGTAAAAAATGCCTGACAGGACCTTTCAATTTCCTTGTTAAACACTGATCATTGTATAACCGCCTGCCTGTGAATCTCCCCAGTTCATTTGTAAGAAAGCTCATTTGCCACTGGAGACCGGGCTGCTTCCCCATCATTCACAGCCTGTGTGTCATTTGCAAACAATGGAAGAATTATGTGCCTATGATGAGAATGCATGTCGCGCTACTTAGTCACATTACCGTATATTTTCACTGCCGTTATCTAATAGAGGCTTCCGCAGCTGGCAATATCTGGACCCCTTTTTCCGTTCCTGTCAAGCAAGCTGCTTCTTTTCCATTTTCATCTGTCATCTGAAATTAAACGGGGAAAATCCTCCTGCAAAATGTAAAGTGCTATCACTCAATGAAAGCACAGGGAGCTATTGCTAAGATTCATCATGTATCCTTTTCTTTCTAGGTAGGAGGTGAGGGAATGGGATTTAAAAGTAAGGGAAGCACATAGCAACTTGAGACATAAATTTGGATGCCTCTAAACTTGGGTGTAGCTGTCAACCCACATGCAGTGGTGCTGTGGTTAAAGCTCCGCTTCCTAAGTTTCCTGCCATTCGCTCGGAGCCATCTTTCTTCAAACTGGCAAGAAAATAATGACGGGCAAGGTGGAACGCTAAATAATGCCACATGCCTCAAAATAATCTGAGGGAGTTTAAAGTTTCAGACAAATACAACCCCAAGTTTCTCCCTTTCTGTGCATACATAACAATAGTTGCCTCTTAGCCACATCCAAACACATACTTAACTAAGCCCCTCTGCTTCCCAGCGAATAGCACCGAACATGGGCATTTGGATGTTGCGTGCCGCTAGAATGGGCAGGTGGTCATCCACCAGTGGTTTTGGTCCAACAGAGAGCACGGTGCATGTCTAACTTCAGCAGTGGCTTTGGGACATGGTCCAGGGCTGTGGTGGTTAGCACCTCGAGAATATTTTTGAGTCCCAGACTCCTGTAGGGCAAGGAACCCTTCCTGCACTAGTACCTTACCCAGGGGACTATTAAGTGGGCTGAATGTCATGGCTGGTGGTGGAATCTTGCCAGGACATTTTGAAAGGAGCAAGAGATTCCTTAATAACTGCTAGTCATCAGGACCACAACTTGATGTCTCATGCCGGAAAGCCACTTAACACAGTGCAGGGGCTTTGGGTTAGCACCGGCCCAGAGGAAACTGTCACGCTGGAAAAAGGAGAGATCCCACTACCCACGTCATCCATTTAATTGCAGGTCAGATCCTAACCTGCTTAGCTTCCCAGACTATCGCAGCATGAAACTGTAGGGCTGCAGGCCTCCTGGTTGCCATTGGCCGGCGGCGAACAGGTGCCAACGGCTGAATGGGCCTCCATAAATGGCCTCCTCCATAAATGACCCCTCCCAGACAAGCTAGAGGAATATTGACACAGTAGGGTGTGTGCTGCCAATGACTAACGTGTTATGTCAGTTAACGGAGAGCGGAAAACAAATAAATCGACCCATAGCTAATGAGCAGCCCTCATACCTGCAGCCAGTTCTGCTTTATTCTACATCTGACCCTGGGAAGGGCATAGATTGCTATGAAAATGATGAAGTGCCATGGTTTTTCATCAGGGGAATGGTCATTTCTAGACGCTATTTACTTCCTTCAGGCACATGTGGATCAGAAAGGACAAAGTGGCTTTAAAAATGCAAAGGGGGAAAGGTTTTAGGAACGTACTTTAAGGCTGAACATCACCAGACAGAAGAAATTAATTCTGTAGATGCGGTGGAAATGATAGCCTATAAAGTTAATGAGATAGCGCTGAAGAAAGGAGAAACAATTAGGAGTATTAGCTGAAAAGATAAACCAAGACTTGTTGCCATCAAAAATACTGAAACTAATTAAATTGGAAAATACAGCACGAGAGTGCAAAAACAAAAGCAAATAAAGAGAGGGCAAGAATTAACTGACTCAATATTGCAGTGACATAGTTATTATTAACTGTGGGAGATGGGGATGAGTTTGATTAAACCCGTTTGTTCTCCCATACCTTTGCTAAAATATAAAGCCAAGGGGTGTTTGGGAGAACACAGGGGACAGGAAGTTCTGTACTAGAGGATTAATGATGCCCTTGCCTTGGATTCGGGGGGAGCAGAATTTCCTTCCTTGCTGGGTATTTGGCATCTGCATCAAACTCCTTTTAACACTGATCTGGGCAGTTACGGACTCACACGATTGTCTTATCAGCTCAGGGCCAAATCCTGCGAGTCCCAGGGTGCCCAGAGGCTTACACGCAATGCAACTGCAGCACAGAGGATGGGGTTAGCCTGCACACGGTGTTTTTACTCAGGTTTTGACAGGGCTCCAGAATTTGGTCTTTGGAGCCCAAAGCAGATGCTATCCTCTTATTACTACTGAGCATGTGTCTGGGTGTGTGTGCATCTCTGAGTTTCTGGCCCGAAACTGGAGAAGAACAACAGACACAGAGCCAGATTTCTGGCTGGCACTGAGCCGTGGAGCCTTTACCCCCTAGTCCAGCCTGAGGTTGGGAGCTTCTCACCAGGGAGTGAGCAGGTTCAATCCCAAACAGTCTCCATAGGGGACTTGCTGCTAGAGCGGAATGCTTCGGCTGAGTTCTCGTATGTCATGTCACATGTCAGTGTCTGCGGCTCCGTAGGTCCTTGTGTGGGGTGAATGCTGAGGGCCCTGGCAGGAAGTGCAGCGAGGGACCCTTGCGGAGACTGGCAGACGGGTTCCCTGTGTGTTATTGATTAATTAATTGAACATACCCGATTGCCTCACAAGGCAACTAAAAATTGGCAGCACCACCAGGCTGCCTGTAGGTAGATCAAAGGGTTCAATGTCGTCTGGCTCCTGTCTTTGACGCAGTGAGAGCCTTGATTAATTGTGGCATGAAGGACTCTGCTATGAGCTTTCAGGAAACAAGGAACCAAGGAAAGGTACAAGTACTCCCTGGCACCGCTCCTGCCAGCTGAGTTCAGAAAAAGTTGGAGGAGGTTCTGCTTCTCGCCGCACCTGCAGATTTCACCCCCCTCCTCTTCCTGGGATGCGAATTCCACTCCATCGTCTGGCTGCTCACGCTGCTGGCTCCCTTGGGCCAGAGGAGTCACCCAGAATGTGTGGAAGCTGCTCAGTAAGAGTCAGGTACAGCGTTTGCACAGACGGACTCGTAGTTACAGACCTGGGAGTCTGCAATGTTCTTTTTGTTGCTTATTAGCAAAATCAGCACCACGCCTGAGCGAAACAAAGGAACAACACTGTCAGAGCAACCAAAGGAAGGATAAATCCGTCAAACATAGGCTCTTTCTCATGGCTTCTCTGTGAACTTATGAAACCTACAGAGACCTGGTAAAAAGGTAACTATTCGTCTGGGTGTTGGTGAGCCTTAGGCACATTAATAAACAGCAACAACAACAATAATAAAATAACGATTCTCCCTTGCCCAGAACCTTTCACCCATGGATCTCAAAGCACGTTACAAAGGGGATCAAGTATCCTTATTGCTGTTCCATGGATGGGGAAACCTAAGCACGAGAAGTGGATATTTTCAAAGGGCAGTTTGAAACGTCACTCCCCAAAGTCAATGGGAGTTGGGTGCCTGAGGAGTGAGGCTCTGGAACAGCCTTCCAATAGGAGTAGTTGGGGCAACGGACCTTACTGGTTTTAATACAGAGCTTGCTACGCCTAAGAATAGGAATATATGAGAGCAGGGCGCTGGATTCAATGAACCAAGAAGACTCTTCCAGCTCTATGTTTTTAATTAGGTATCTCACTGCCCTTTGGAAAGTCTCTCCTGAAGTGACTTGCTCAAGATCACCCAAAAAGACAGTTACAGAACTGGGAATAAAACCCAGATCTCCTGATTTCCAGCCCAGTGCGCTATCCACGCACTTTCAATTAATCCAATAAGCCCAGTACTTCGGCTCTTCACTGATTTATTTTAGTTTAAAGAAGGTTTATTATTTTGTAACTTGGAGATAAAAAGAGAAAGAAAAAAGATGGACAAGGAATGCCTTTAGATAAGCGTTTTAACATGGCTAGGGCCGGGTTTAAAACTATCCAAGAACATGAAACAGAACTAGCCTTAGCAAAACAAAACAAACAAAACAAAATCCAAACACCTGAACAAGGATACTGAAAGCTATCTTTTTAAAAAATCTAATTTATGGGAACATAATAATTCTGCCATTAATTAAATAATACATGACTCTGTTAGCAAAAGTTATTAACCTTAAGGAAAATATTTAGCTACAAACATTTCATCATGGCATTTGTAAAGCTTAACCATAGGTATGCTTTATTAATTAGAGTAGCATTTCTGGCAGCTTCAGAGGCGTCGCAGCATTGCAATGCCTTTACCGGCAGGCCTGACTTTTATTTACGTTTCAGATTTTAAAACTTAGATTTGTAGCCATTGGGTCCCTGGCCAGTCCTGAGGGCCAAGATTTTCCAAAGTGACTCATGATTCTGGAGGCCCACCCAGAGGCACGCCTAAAGGGCCTGATTTTAAGAGGGCAAGTGTTCAGCATTTTCTGAAAAACAGAGCTCCCCAGAAGGTGAGGCCTTCAAAACTGTTACTTGTTTGTGAAAATCTTGAGATGTTTTAAGATGGCAGGTCTCCATTTCTGACACTGAGTGATTGAGATTTTTACTCTAAGGATTTTCTGAGAAGGCAAAGATAGTTCTTTGTTCTGCTTCTTCACCTGGATGTAGAAATCTCTGCGTAATAACAATTTGAGAATGCGAATGTTTTCTGAGGATCACGGGCTTGCTCAACACCTGATTCCTTTTCTGTTTTGTTGTTTGTAAGCTTTATTTTCAGAAATTAATGAGGAGAGATGTAGTGACAATTGTCGACTGCAAACAGAAATGCACTTTGACACGTGGGAAGGCTAAGGAATATCATGAGCAAAAGCAATAGCAAAAGGCAAGTGACACTAAAAAATGGACAAAGCATCAACTTAATATACCCATTGGTTCTGTCTTAGTTATTGCTATTCAGTGGGTTATTACTGCTGGTTTAATACCTGCTTGCAGCTCCAGATGTGCGCTTCTGCTGACTCATCCAGTGCAAGTGCATTGTGCATTTGGTTGTGCACTGCTTTGAAAATGTCATCCTTACAATTTCATTTTCTAATTCAAAGCATGTATGTGAGCATTGCCGGTCAATGAGCACCTATCACGATGTGAAACCCCAGGGTACAAGTTCATGACAGGCAATGGTTTCTAACACATGGGATACTAAAGACCTAATGTAGACCCTGCTTCAGCAATACCATGGCCACTGTACAATAGGCTTTTTTCCGACTTCAGATCTTTAACTGCTCTAGTCAGTCACTGTCTGGCAGAGACCTCCAGAAACTCATTAGCACTTAAATAATTGGTTCCATTTAAAGGGTTTACAGCCAAATTAACTTTATGGTTTGCCACCCAGCAATAATCTCACTTTAAGTCATCAGGCTCTTCTTTGGCAGCCAAGGAGACTATGAACGGGCTATGTACTGCTTGTGAGAGTTCCCAGCAGTCTATAGGGCTGCTAGGGGAACACCCAGCATGAATGGAACTTGTCAGCCCTGAGGAGGCTACCCTACAAGGAGGGTTGATGCTCTAGCCAAGGTTTCACCCAGTGCTACAGTATGAGTGACACATCAGGAGAGAAACCTGAGACTGACAACATTCAGAGGGTGAAAAATCAAATGCCAGGATGAGGTGGCTTCAGGCAAGAGTCTGTGTCCTTTAAAGGGGAAGGAGCCAAAATTCCCAGTCATTTGCAGAGACCTCGTTGCCAAAGCCATCTGGCCTGTGTCCTTCGCACCCAGAAGAATATAAAAGCATTAGTGATTTCTCTGAGCAGGAATACAGATGTGCCGATAGCACAGACTGGCTTGTGCCCTAATTATTACGGTGGGATTAACTCACTCAAGAGAAGATTGCATCAGACATTGACATTTTGTCTGAGATGCTCTCTGAGCACAGCAAACAAATGGCTTCCTTTGTCTTGCCGTTACGTTCAGATCCTGGCTGGGCAGGAAATTGGGTCACTGGGGCGAAAGGGGGAAATCTTTACCACAGCAAAGGCAATGACCAGGCGCCCATAGCTGTCGAGGCAGCAGAGAGTTCACTGTGAAGTTTACCCCTTATCCTGCTGACTTGTCTCAATCTATGGCTCCCGAGACACAGAATTCTGCTAGAAAATCACATTCCTTCTTCTTCCACACCTGGGACCTTTAGTCATGCAACATTTGCAGAGTGCTGCACAGGATTTACAGTCAGCAGGGGCTGGGGAGCTAAACCCTGAGGGTGGAAGGCCGCCCAGCGCTGTACACACTTTAGTCCTCTCCTTCAGGATCCTTTGCAGTGAAGAATAATTTACAAATGTTGCAAGATGTGTGAGTGGTTACGTTTCATGCTGGTTTGAGACCCTTGGCTCTATTCTCTTTCTGACCCATGTGCGTAGCTTCTGATTATATTTGCATTTCTAGGACTGTCCATCAAGTGGTTGGCTCCAGAGGTGCTGCGCAGTATTGAAGAAACTGGCATGCATTCACTGGTACTGACGGGTTGATCCGTCTCTGTTCCACAGAGGATGGCAGTCTTGATTGCCCATTCGTTAAATTTCCTAAGAAGCTTGTTCCTTATGCACAGAAGGAGCTCCCCAGAACCAGCTGCAAGGTCACCTCATAGTCCCCCTTGAAATCCTTCCTTAAAACTCATCGCACCTTGGTCCCTACACAAAATGTGACAACAGTTAGACTGCTGATGTGTCCTGACTGCTATTTATCACGTTTTCTCATTGTCTTATTCTTGTGCTGTGCTCTTTCCGTCTGTTTGTTGTACCCAACCGTTGTGTCTCAGCTGATATTTAGAGTGTAAACTCTTCCATACAGGGACGGCCTCTGAGTTATGTGTGTGAACCTGTCCTTAGTGCAATGGTGCTGAAGTCCGCAGGTGCTACTCTAATTCTAATAACAACAATAATAATAGCGATAATTTGCTAACTAACGGCAATGTTGACCTCACTTATATGCTGCCTCCTATTGGCTCCCCTAAGAAAAAGCATAAAAAGGTATTAGCCTCACACTTAACCGGTGAAGTGAACAAACTCAAGTAATGCACGAGAGCAAAACTGCAACATTATTGCTCTAAGGGAAGGCAGCGTGGCTTAGTGGGCTGGGCACTGGACTGGAAGTCAGGAGATGTAGGCGTCAATCCTGACTCTGCCATTGACCTGCTGTGTGATCTTGAGCGGGTCACTTCACCGCCCCGTGCTTCAGTTTCCCCATCTGTAAATGGGGATAATGACATGGATCACCTTGGCAAAGTGCTTTGAGACGTATGGACGAAGAACTAGATATGTAGGCATTATTCATTATGATGTTTACTTACCTTTGCAAGGATATTTGACTTCTATAGATGGAAGAGCTAATTATTATTAATTATTGTTCTTATTCTGAAAGTTCTTTGGGATAGAGAGCTGTCTTTGACAGAACACATATTGATATAGGAATAATAATATGCAAGCTATGAACCGATGCTTCACCTGTATTCAGCGTGATAGATAAAAGACTTTGTAAATTGAAGGATAATCCCATATACCTGCCAAATATTCAGCCAAAAGGCCAGGTATATATAATGTCTGCAGGGGAGCTTTACAACTTCTGATCATAAATCCAGTGGCACTTGGGAAACTAGCAAGAGCTAGAAGAAAAAGTATAAGAAGGAATGAATTAAAGAGACAAAATTAAGACGAAGAAATCCAAAGGCTTTACCTTATCCATTTGATATGTAAAATCACAGATTATTAATGAGAGAATCTCACAGATGTAATCTTCTGAATTATGTTTTACATCATACATTTTATTAATCTGAAATAAGAAAACAATGGGCTACACAATACTTATTTCCCTTCTTTATTCAAACTGGAACTGTACTAAACAAAAATGTGTTGTGACCGAAGGACAGCTTTCCAAGGGAATTTAGATGTCTAAAAGATGTAGATAGGCACTTGATGAGACAAAAACCGCTATGCAGCTTAGGCCCCTACCATCCGTTAAAAGACACCACCCAGTGATGGTTAAATTACAAAAGGCCATTTTCAGTTGTGAAAATATTACTTTTCAAATTAGCTTTCATTAAACCCTTGGCTCATTTTTTTACAAAACCCCAATCCGGGGACTTGACAGCATCACTATAACCACATCTGCCAGGGCAGGTGTTATACTGAACTCAGACACTGAGCCACAAGGCATCCTGCCTAATGTTTGTGCTTAATTGCTACCCTAAATACCCAACAATACTTGCATAGGCCTCAGGCCAGGACAGCACTTAAGCACATGCTTAAGTGTGTCCTAAAAAGACATGCTTTGTCAAGTGGTGGGAGGGAAATCCAGAAAACGCTGTACACTATAGGAGATAAATCCATCAGGGCTCAGTTTGGTTTTGATTTTCAAATCGTGAATAGTGCTGCAAAGAAATTAACTGAAGAGATTTAAGGAGATGACTCAATGATCAGCCTGTCAACCTGATATGCTATATTGTTAAAGTGACCTTCCCCATTTAATCAGCTAGTAGCCGCACCACCGCAAACCAGAGTTTCAGTTCAGTTCAGGAATGTCGGCCTGTTTGTGGTTTTCCAGTGAAGTAATAAAGGCCCTAGAAGCAGCTGAGCAGGTTGAAGAGCTGGTGCTTCCAAGCAGCTCATTAGAGTATAATGACATTTCGGAGACTAAATGCCCATATGAGCATCAGGCAAAAATCCTTGCGTATGTATGGTTTGATATATGGGCCCATCAAGACGAAGCTAGGGCTGAGGTGTATGCCAGGACTCAACTTTACATCCAACTGTCTGCTTTTAATGGATATAAATTGTTGCCTTTAGCACTGAAAAAGCTGAGTAGATACAAATATTACCAATGTCTTAAAGGTGCACTGGGCCTTGTTATCCTTGGGTAATTGAGGTTGTCTGGCGTTGTTCTCTCTTATCTGTCAGTGTCTCTCTTGGCAACATGCTTCAGCAGAAAACTCAGGAATGAGCTGCAAATAAACTGGGTAAATGTACA
>ML675630.1:3023422-3052668 GCA_007922155.1 Mesoclemmys tuberculata | reverse complement strand
AGTTATAAGATTGCCTACTACACAGCAGTTGGATGGATTCAGTTAGGTCTGAGCACATAATTATCAGAACACGTTTCTTCAGTTCATTTTGTCTTTCTTTGTGAAATGCCTGTGAACTTACAGTGAAATTATCAAATGGATTCATAACTATTTCCTAATTCCTTCAGGGAACATTACAATTTGTACTACGTTTGGTAATTCCATATAACATCATATTGCTTCTGTTCCCGTGCTGGATGATCTTCTACTTACCTACCACCAGCGTTGTATATAAAGACTGTGCTGGTTAGTTACACACATCATCCAATCAATGACCAGAAACAGTCCATGTGACTAACCAACAGCAAGTGAATTTCAAAGGTGTATTGCTTTGTAACATTCATATTTCACACGACGTCGGTTTGTTCCATAAGTCACACACTGTTCCCTGATGGGATGGCTTACGTAAGAGCACAAATCATGTATTTTACAACTGAAAGTACAAAGCAACATTTGCTGTCAAGAAATATTCAGGCACTCAAGCTTAAAATGTGTTTTCTGCAAGCATTCTTGCTAAGAAAGCTCAGGCATGTAACATTCCTGGAAAGTGCTCACAAAAGGGTTGCAAATATGTCCAATCTCTAATTCACTTTTCAGTTCTAAAGAACACTCAGACTTTTCTCCATTATTTGCTCAGCTCTAGTTGCAAAGTCAATTCTTACCATAAGGGGGGACACAGAAGCACACCATATACGTGTCGATGTGTTCACCTACAGTGTTACTAAAAACTCTGAACAGATATTACACAAAATTACCACAGTGAACTATTAAACATCATTTAAAAAAGGATTCAGAAAATTCCAGTTCTGTTAAGTGCAGCTAAAAATGGCATAGGAGTTCAAAGACTTCTCCTTCCCGTCCCGCGCTTTGGCTATCTCCACAGAGATTAGATGGGCCATCTGAAGCGTAGATGGGCCACAGAGACTGAGCTGCAAGATTTGTTCCTATAGGCGCTGCAAGATTCATTCCTCCCAGCCAAGGTGGGAGCAGACTGGTGGAGGAAATCTTGCACTATCTCTGCCCCTGCTGTGCCTGACTAGCGGACTTTCTTTACCAGGGATGAAGATGCTACTTAACCAGTTGTTTTAAGTTTGCCCTGTGGGTAATCAAAACCTATTACTTTTCCAGAAGATTAATGTAACTTCAAAGCCATGCTCCTCTGCTCACTCTTTTGATACAGACACAAAAAGTGACGTTGATGTTATGAAAGCGACCCTTAGATTTCCACCATTAGATTTTTTAATATGGCAACATTTCTTTCAACCCCCAGCTACCATAAAGAAGACAGATCACCTTGCTTGTGTTTAAAGGCTTTTAAATATGGAGAAGAATTGATTTTATCTTCTGAGGTAACATTTATTTAGCTTGTCAGCAAGAGGTTGCTTTTGATGACAAAGCATCTTACTGTGTTGATTCTTTTCAGTAATGCTGTACATCTATTTGTTTCTGTACAGTTGTAAGGACATAATAAATATAATGGTTAGCTATTGTTCCAAAACTTGCTTCTAAGTTGAAATTTTATTTTCCTAGTCATTGCACAAATGTCTGCTTCCTCTCACAGTCAAAAACAATTTTGAAGTCGCTTAAGTTGGATTCATCAGTAGTTTAAAAACTCATTTGCTTCAGATAGTTTTCTTTTATAATGTTTATTTTCTCTTCTTTCAAATTCTACAGAGATACTTGCTGAGACAGAGTGTGTGAAAATGATCCTACAAGTAAGTTAGAGCTTTAGTTCCATGCAACATATCACACAGGTGTGCTAATCCTAATACAGAACACACAGTGCTTCTCATCCACTGTGCACTTTGCAATCCTAGGAATGCTGACACGTAAGATTTGCCATATTGAATCATACAAGGTGTTCACCTCCTGTAGTACCCTGTCTCCAGCCACACCCTGAACAATAGCTGGAGTGGCTCTGATACAGGGCCCTCTGAAAGAATGGGCAGTGGGAGGAACAGCTGTCCAAGGACCCAAGGAGTTCCCCTCTCTAAAAGAATGAGCATCGTTTTTCAGTGTCATTAGCATTGCTTGCTCTCAGCCTTAGCGAGGCCCACGTGAGATGTGATGGCAGGGAGCGGTCTGGTTTCATGCAGGTGATTCTACCAACAATGTGATTGATGTGACAGAATAATCCATCAGCAAAGGCAGCCCCTGGAAACCCTGATCTTTCCTTGTCTGCTTTCTTCTGCACAGGGAGGTCTGCAAATTGCATCCACACAGCCCTGACAGCAAATGTGCTGGGTGATGTGTGTGCGATATATCACTTTCCTCTCAGCTTCCTGCGTGCTCATTTCACAGGTGTAGCAGGAAGGTTAATGGCTTTCATCTGTTGAGGAGCCAACGTATATACGAACACAAACGGACAGCGGTTACCTCCCTGCTCAAGTTTACGCTCCAGATCAAATAAATTCCTCATTCTAATTCCATTTTCCAAATTCCCAAGAAGAGATTGCAAATGGTAAGCCATGAAGGGAAAAAGTAATTACCTTTCTATGGCACATTTACACATCATCTTTATTACTATTCATTCTTTGCCTGCATGTCGCCCTTTCTGATTTATTCTTGTTCTTTTCACGTGGAACAATGTTAATGTTTGCAAATCCTGTTTCTCAAGAGGAAGTTTTAACTCTTTCTTCATCCAGCCATATTTCAGCCACCTTGGTAAACGAGAGATCAGGGGGAAATATTTCTTTATTAATTCTTTGGAACAGGGCGAGAGGGGAGTTGATGGAACGTATGAGTCAGGGAGAAGTGTAGAAAAGGAGCAAGGGGGAAATTTCTCACAGAGCCTAATGATGCAAAGACATTTTAGTACTCCACAGAGATACTCATCCCGGTTGTTGCACTTTTAGCATTCAGTCACAGTAAGAATCTCCCACCCTTTCCCTGACAGCCAACTCCAATGTGAACCTGAATCTCTTCCACCCACTACAAGTCTAATTAGCATTTTGTCTGTCCTTTGTCATGTTCCCCAGCTTCTCCTGTACTTCCTTGTCGTGGCTGGAACTGGAAGCAGGAGGTGTTGCGACATCGCAAAGAAGTCCACACTCATAGTAATTTCCTCCAGCCTGACTGGAAGCAGGACATTCCGGAGAAACGTTCCGGAGAAGCCTTCCAAGAAAACATGTGGACATCAAGCTTCCAATCTGAATTTGCAAGCCGGAGAAGTTGAGAAAAGGCTTGGAGAAACATCTAAACTCTCCCGTGCTTGTGCAAACTAAACATCTAGTCTTCTGAGATCTCCCCTGTACAACTGTGCGGCCTTTGCTTCTGTATTCTGCACCTTTAGACCTGCAAGGAATCTGCCATCTGCAGAGACAGGCAACAGACTGTTCAAATGACTGCAGGTTGTCAGAGGAACCATGCTGCCTCATACAGTCTTTGCTTTCATTCTTTCTGGTTCTTGGGACCTGATTTTCAAAGCTATTTAGGCATCAAAAAATGAGGGCAGGCGCTTAGTGGGATTTTCAAAAGGGCCTAAGCAGATTAAGTACCTGCCATTGAAACTTAGGTGACATCAATCAGGACAGGTACCTACCACATTTTTAGGCAGGTAGGTACCTTTGAAATCCTGGCCCCTAATTTGAAATAAAACCTGTTCAGGCAGGAAGCATCTCTTCGCTCAGTCCACATCATGAGCAGTAACTCCATTTTACTTGGAGTAGGATCTTTAGGTGAGAAATACTGAAGCATCTGTGTCCAGAAGGTGAGGCCTTGAAACCTCCAGTGGTTGTGATTCTCCCCTCACGCCAGTCGGACACTGGTGTTAAACAAAGAACAGGCGGGCTCAGTACATGTAGGACTATAAGAGGCTGTCACTCTGGGTAACACCAGAACTCCCAATGTGACATTCTCTTCCTTTGCCATATGGTTATCAAAGAATTTTCCTGTCCTCTCACAAACAACTCCCGCTGGCCCCCTTTGCGAGGCAGGGCTCTCTATTTGCACCTCCTATCACTGCATTATCAGGCTTCGCAGGCCTGTCAGCAGTAGGGCTCAGATTTGAGCAGCAGCAGCTTATAGCAGGAAACATCCAGAGTTAATTCTGAATTCCTGCTGTCCAGGGCTTTGAGGAGGTAAAGCTTTTAATGGAAAGGGGAAGTGTAAAATGAAAAGATGGCAGGATTAGAGTAGGCGAACAACTGTAAGATAAAAGTGAACAGAACAGAAGAGGCAGGAGCTAGTTCATTAAGTCTGGGTCCACTGCATCTAATTTAGATCAGATAATGATTATCAGAATGGAAAGCACATATCTTAATCTGCTGTGTATTTTCTATTTTCTTATCAGAGCTACACAAAGGGCATGGGGAACCATGACAGAAGAACTGTCTTGATGCTCTTTTACACTCACAAACATGCACAGAAATAAGCTTCTTTGTGTCCTTCCCAGAGACGCTGCCACACTCAGGCTCACCTTACAGAGGGCATTGGGTGAAAACCAGGGATCAGTGAACAGGTTTGTATAACAGGAGAGCTGATCTGAACCTTCGCTCCAAATGAGATCAGATCCTGAATGGAATCTTGTTGGAATTTAAAAAAAAGTTTGGATGACTCTTTTCCCCTATTATTTTCCATGATTGCTCATTTCTTCACTTCAGGCTTCCAGCTGTTACTGGAAGCCAAAATGCCATAGTATTTCTGAAACTGAAATTCATAGGGGAATACTGGTTTCTATGAGCTTTCCAGACCAATTTTGCGGACGAAATGTGTTTGGATAAATATCTGGGCCCAGATTTTCAGAAATGCATGAGTACATCTGCACAGCAAAAATGTGTGGGCCTTTCTGGATCTGAATGCACTCGTTTGCATGCATAGTTATCAGACGTACCTGTGCAAAGGGTTGGTTAAATCTTTTATTAGTCAGTTATGTGCACACTTATGACTGTGCACTCTGTCTCAGGAACACACATGCAAATAAAATCAGAGGTACAGATTTGCACCTAGAAGCAACCTTAGGTGTCCAATTCTGTCAGTCTGGGACCTGAACTTTTATCTGAACTGAAAATCAAACCTCTGGAGATTTGTCCTCCTCTAACTACATGCCCCACCATCTCATTGCCATGCTCTTTCCCCAATACATCCTTTACCACCCTTGGCTATTACCAAGACATTTTTCTTCCAGGAAAAATTCAAATGGGCTAAAATGGAAACTGTTCTATGCATGTGATGCTGTCAAGTCCCACTCAAACTGCACAAAGATGGAGCTTTCTTTTTAATTTAGTACATTTCCAGGAAGATGATTAAAGATTTTCCCTTGCAGTGATTAGCAATCACCAGGTAGTGTGCACACTGGACAGTTCACTCTCTGTTGGTCAAAAATATATGATTTGGGTCCCACAACTACTATCTCAGAGGAATGTCAATAACCAATTGTGTGCATATTTGTTTCTACTTTCCTTATCATAAGAGAGGTATCGTGGGTGGTCTCACAAACATCACCTTCATTCTTCTTTACACATGTGTGTACACACACAAATATCTGTTCATTATACTGGTCGTGATCTGTTCTAAAGGAACAGAAAGTATCTCTGTCATGAGCAATTCAGTTTAATGGTACAGTTCTGAAAACAGTGTCATCCTTAGGCCAGTTATAAAACAGGTCCTGTTATTATCTGCCTTGTTAATGCCATAGGGGGATATCATGTCTGAATGTACTTAGGAAAACAGACTTAAATGTGGATCAGGAACGTAGTTTCAGTCCTTTTTGCTAGGTATTTAATTCAGCACGTTATTTATTTAGTCAGGATGGAAAAGCTGCTGCTTAGTTCAATATAGTTTCTTTCTGTCATGCTCTCTGTCTGGACGGGGGGTGCGTGTGTGTAAGAAAGAGCTCGCACCTCTGAGTGTCTGACTGCAGGAGTTCTACATTGCTCAGGGTTGGGGCTGCTTTGCACACAGGCCTGTGAGAGTGCATGCCGCACCCTGGCTGTGTCACAGCACTAGAACTGGTGGGAACATTTGGTGGAAAAGGAAATTTTGACTCAATTAAAAATTTTGCACAACAGAGTCACTGTTTTTCCCTATTCCTCACCCTGATGTCCAGGCAGGAGTTGTCTCTGAATGTGTGAGAGGCCATAAATGCTGGGCCACATACTTGGGTGGCATAAATCAGCTCCCATCTGTTGAAATCAGTGGCACTATGTCTCTTTACATCAGTTGAGGATCTGGCCTATTATGTGATGGAGAAAACTACCCTGAAACCATCTACTTACAGTAGCATGCTGTGACGCCAAGTAAAGTGGAAGGAAACTTATTAGTATCTTTTTTTATACTAGCTCACTGCCCAGTATTTCATCCACATTGGTTTGTTGAGTTGGTTAAGCCCCATACAGTAAAGCCCCCAGGGGGGCTGGGAAACAGAGCTGCAGCACATAACCCAGCCAAGGAGGGTGTTTCCAACCCCCCACTCCTGAATCTGAGAGTTTGAAAGCAGCCCTTACCAAAAAAAGAGGCTGAAATGTACTGGAAATAATTCCAGCATTAAATGTATTCATCTCCGTTTGTTTGTTTTTAAATTAACATTGGATATACAATTATTCATTGAACTACAAAGAGATCCCTCTGCTTGACAAGGATTACAGGTGGAATTTCCTCTGCTTTCATTTATCACAGGAAATGGCATTTCAACATTTTGTCTGCTCAGCACAAGAGAAAGGATTTCGTACGGTGTTCCGAGACAACAAGAGGCTGATCAAAACATCTCCTGGCTCCGCAAGGATCGCCTGGCGTGGGGAATGGGGAGAGGCAATTGAATTAGTGCCTTGCTGTGAGCTAAAAGGCATGGTGTCCCCAGTGGGAGAGGCAATCCAGTGCAGTGGGTAGGGCACAGAACTGGGGGTCAGGAGACCTGGGCTCTGTTCCCAGCTCTACCCAGGCCCCCCTGGGTGGCCACAGGGCAGTGACTTCCCCTCTCTATGCTTCTGTTTCTCATCCACCCTGTGTCTTGTCCATTAAATCATAAGCTCTTTGGGGCAGGGGCGATCTCTTACTATGTGCGTGGCGGCAGCCCCAGCACAATATGGCCGCACGGTAGCCACTACAGATAGCAACAATGGGAACAGAAGCTGCACTGAATCATAGACACATCGGGCTGGAAGGGACCTCGAGAGGCCGCCAAGTCCAGCCTCCCTGATGGGAAGGGCTGAGAGTCCCCAAGTGCAGCCCCCAGAGTCCCTTGGAATAAGGCAGCACTGCCGCACCTTGGGGGGAGGCAGAAAGCTCCCTACAGCCATAGTGCCTCCCAGCCCAGGTCCAGGGAGAGGGTTCGGCTGCTTATCCCTGGCCCCGGGAACAGACCCTGGGGTCGGAGGAGCATATTGGCAGCTGGAAGCCACATTTGCACCCTGTCCCTTGAGCTGGCTCACCACGCTTCTCCCCAGCCCCCGTGGGGGCGGCAGAGAGGCAGCCATGTGTTGCGGGTAGCCATCTTGGCCACCCACCAGTTAAAAGCAGGAGTGCGGGTGGGGCTGCAGGAATAACTCCACTGAAGACATCCAGCAGCAATTTTCTTCCAGCTGTCTGTGTCTCACTGACGAGGGCTCCACGCTTCAGATAATTACCCTCGGGGTGGAAGTAACCCAGAGGGAGGGCACGGAAAGACCTCAGGACACCCTCCCTTGATGCTAGCACCACATACTTGTCCGTTCACCTAAATCAAAACTGCAGTGCTCCTTTCTTTTCACATGAAGCTCTTTGGTGATTAGCACCTTCCATTTCATGCCAGCCGTTGCCCTTTAGAGCTGAGTGAGCCAATGACGTGGTTAGAGTTCGCACGCCCCAGCATAAGTGATGGTGGCTGGCCGTCTTCTCGGGAAAGATAAGCATGCACCAAAATGTGCAACAAGCGAAGGGAAATCAGGTTAAAATGCCACCAGATGCACTTGAAAGTTGGAAAAGTCGGATTCCTGATGGTGTTGATTAAAGGGAAACAAGGCATTTTTAGGTTGCACATTGGTGTCACTTGTACCCAGTGACCCATCACACTGTACAACATCTCTGTCCAGAGGGCCTGGCTTGCCTGTGCTCTGCCCATTGTGTGGGCAAAGCAAGCGTGAAACACTGCAAGATCAGAACAATGATGTTTTACAGCCACTTTGCAAGCCCGTTGCACTGGTGTAGGTGAGTGCACAAGGTGCAGGGCAATGGCGAAGCGGGTCTGTAGTCTGAAGTCTGCCTATGCTTCCTTTTCAGTCACTCCCTTTGACTCCTAAGCCCTCATCCTAGATGTCCTGCTTTCTGTCCTGCTGCCCTGTTCGCCTGCCACAGCGTGGTGCGTGCTCCAATCCACCCCTTGCCTCCTCTGTGACCCCACCTGTTCTGTGAGAGCTTCAGGCTGTAATGCTGGCTGTTTATTTTGTATTCGAACACACAGGGCTGTGGCTCACGGGGCTAACCCTGTCAGCTACTGAGTATCTACAGCTCCCTGGGAAGTCAATGGGAGACGCATTTCTCAGTGTCTCTTGGAATCAAACTCTAGCCTGTGAGGTTCACAGGACCAGGACTTGCCTATCATGGCACGTTATCCAGATAGTTAACACTGGACCAATAAGGAAACAGAGGCAATTTGTGCTCCCCTCTCAGGGCCTCAGAGCAGCTTTCGTGAATAATTTCCATCTCAGCTGTGGTTTAATGTGGTGATGGCACAAGTTAAGTGTGGTGACATGGCAGTGGCTCCCACGGTGTGGAATCACGGTGTCACTGCACCATCGCTGAAAGACGCAGGGAAGGGGTGGGGGCTGGTTCTGAAGGGAAATGTTCCCCACAAAGCCCTTGAGAATCCACAACACTGGAGATGAGATGCAGAGAATTGCCTGAGAGTTAATGAAGCTTTGATTAAATCAGCATCTGGGGGCAACAGGACTCCTTAAGAAAAGGTTATGCCCTTGATAGTTAAATTCATTCCCAGAACCTAATAATCAGCAATATTCTGCCCTGTCCATTTCCCCGGTAGCAATGAACTCCATGTGAGTGAACTTGGGCCCTCTAGTGGAGCATTGCACAACCGAGACCTGCACAGAGCAAGGAGAAGAAATGAAGCAGTTTTCTGTCTCATGTACAATAAGTTGCAGTTGCTGTTCCTTGCATCACTCAGTTTTTGGACAATCAGATGCTCGGGAGCCAAAAGAAACCATACAATCATTCAGAGAGACTGACTGGAGTTTGACAGCCAGGTTTTCCTGACCAGGCAGAAGTGATGACATGAGAGCAGTTTTCCCAGATTAAATAGACTGGTGGCAATTGAACTAGACCCTTGCCTCAGGCTGGAGTGAACATGGATGAAATCTTGCTTTCCCAATAGTTAGTACATTCTTGACTCTTTCTGGCTTGCTGAGTTCTTGTGTTTTCTCAGAGATTCCTCCAGAAAAAACAGTTCCTGAGTTCTGAACTCACTGAATGGGAGTCCCTGAAAGGCATGACTGGGGAAGAGAAAGAGAGCCTTGCGGGAGACCTCAGTGCACTAGAACATAAGGAACCACTTTAGGAATAGTTCGCTCCAAAAGGCTTAGTTTTCCAGGAACAGTCGATTTTATCTATGTATCACCAACACCTCTGAACATGGGGAAATGAACGATAGAAGCACAGCATCACTGGACATGTCTAGGAGAAGGAGAAAGCCAGTGAGAGGACAGGTCCTGTCGTGATGTGAAGCATGGCACATGCTTCCTGTGTGCTGGCAATATTGATGGATGACGCCAAGAGGAAGCCAACATGCAAACCCCCACAAGAACAAGTGCATGTTTAGGAGAAGGAGAAGAGCTCCAGCAATTTGCACCCCAGTGTCAAATAAATAAAAGTTTCTCGCTGATTCTCTTGAAGAAGAAATGAAGGTTTAAAGTGTGAACTAGAGACAAAGGGGGAGAGAGGGAAGAAGAGATGAAAATCCTCTTTTGAGCTTGATCATCCCCATGCTGCCAGGACCATCTCATGGTTCTCTCCACCTGGCATCCCTTGTGCTGCAGAGAATGGCTCTCTCGTATGGCCAGAATTCTCCTGCCTTACCATCTGTCATGGACCCTGTTCAGACCCACCCAGCGGCACTACAAGAGCTTCTCTGCTTTCCCATCTTCCCCTGCACGGCTTCCCTAGTCCCACTCACTGCTGATAGTCTTCTTGCATGCTGCAAACTAGGTCATTGCTGTCACTGGATGTCAGCACTGGGTGTACGAGGAAAACCAGTGGTCAGCATCATTTCAGAAACCTGCTCTTCTCACACTTGGTTCTCAATGCGCGGAACTTTATGTCTCATACAGGCTCATGCTCCACACCACACAAACAGACACAGCATCCTTTTACTGTAAATACAACTTCCTGTTGTTAAGAAACCCCTTTGTCCTCAGTTAAATTCGTGCCAGCAACCCACAATCATGGATTTTGCAAGTGACTCTAATTGGTCATTATCCCTAGATATTTTGTGATGACAGAGATTAGACAAGGAAAGCAAGGATGGATGAGCTTGCTTAGCCAAAGAATACGAAAAGCCCTAGGCAATAATTAGACATTTGGGAGAGAATGACCTCGTGAAGTATTAAGGAACAAAACGTATAATTAGGAGGCAAAGGGGTCAGACAGCGCAGAAGACCTTCTAGAAGACACTAAATTGGTCTGGATGACTTTGTTGCCAAAAGATTTAGGAGAGAAGCTGACAAGCGCTAGTGAAATTGACCAAGCAAGAAGAGAAACGGGATTGGAAATGACTTCACATTCTTTGAGTGGACAGTATATGACTCCAGGGCAAGATGATAATGAGGAAATGCCTGTGCTGATGGGATGGGGCAGGTGGACAAGGGCATTTGCTAAGCAGTGGCGCTGATGGTGTTAACACAGATAAACAAAGGGAGGCGAAGGCCTGTTGATAACATGGGCAGGAGTGTGGCAGGTCCAATGGGTTCTCCCTGCTGGTGTCTGCGGGGCAGGGTAAGATTACAGAGCAGTATATTTTTTTAGATGGATTAAGCCTAGGAGAAAACATTTGCCTCCTGGATGAAATTGATGAGGTTTAGGTTTGGGGCAAAATAGATGAGAGTGTGTCTTGGGGTGAGGGCTAGTGGGAAGAGAACAGGAGGTTACGATTTCTCACATTTCCAATTATCTTAGTGAGTGACCCTCTTTCTCTCTCTCTGGCTGCAGTGCCTCAGGATCTAAGCACAGAACAAACAGAAGGAATCAAAGGAATCCAAAACAATTGGCATTTTCTTGCCTTTTCCCTGGCACTTGGGGAGGAAGAATCTAACTCTGAGGAACATTCAGTTCTTGTGGAAAGTGCCCTGAGATCTTTGGTGACCACAGATTGATTTTAAAAGCCCATCTTGTGGAACACAGACATTTCTACTGCTGGTTCTGTCTGGGAGTTCAGAAATTCAGAAGCTCATGAATTTGGAAAAAGAAATGAAGGGACCTTAAATAAACTTTCCAGTTTTGTTGGTTCCTATTTTTATTTGAACTGGGCTGCTAATTCATGTTTTTAAGCTTCAGACATTTCAAGATTCAACACTGTGCTAATAAGCTTGATGATCAAGTTCTCTTTTTCTCCATTAGGTCTTTTCCAGCCATTTAATGAAAACAAATAACATTTGAAGACCAGGATCATCCTTCTTATATGTCTTCTCTAGTCCTTTGGAATTAGCTCACTTTAGACTTCTTTTTTTTATATCATTTTAACAAATGGACCAAATTACATCCTGGCTGCTCCCTGATATACCTAATTCTCCCAATTTAATGGAGCTGTTTCTATTCTCTGGCCATTAATCCTATTAGTGTCAGATTTTGTATTTGGTTTTAGGCATGTGACGTATAATAAATTGCATTAATACGGCACAAAATAAAATAACAGCTCTTTGGAGCACATCCCTGCATTAGGGCCATGAAGAACAAGACCTGTGTTTATCAGCAGATTAACAACGAGTTAATTTCCTTTCACCTGCTCTCTCCCACTTTCCAAATATGTCTCTGAATTAAATCTCTGAATCTATAGAGAAAGCTGCTGAAGAGTTCGGGAAAAGCTGTTGGATTTGCATTCCTGTGTCATTTCCCAACAGGCGATTATCTTAATCCTCTGTGCGTACAGTCCGGCAACAGGCAGGAATCTCCCAGCTGATTGGCCTAAAGCATTGTGGATTGAGATGGCTGCGCCACCACATCATAGTTCATTACATCTCTGAGACTCTCCTGTTCACTTCCTGCCCCAGGTTTCGGTAAATGGGACAACCATGAGGAGGGTGAATGCTGAGCGATTTTAACCCTTTTTGAAAAGGACACTGAGCTAGGACTGGATGGCCAATTAGTCCAAACAAAGCTCTAGTTTAGAAAAGATGCTTGTCACAAAAATAAGCAATTCAGCACTAGATGATGGGTCTATCTATGCACTGCAGTGCTGCACCCGCGACCTTTGCTCTTCTCTGGACATACCATCCCCATCTACAGACTGAATACCTGCTTGTGTATTTAACGTGTGTGTTTGCTTGTGTACTTACCGGTGCATGGAAAACGCTTTTTAATTGACCCAAGTTTAATCCCAAAAGATAGTTGTAAATAACGGAGTTGACCAGAGCCCTCATTATTTCATCTGCCACATGCCCTATGGCCCGAATTCTCAGGTGTGGAAGAGTTGCTATGCTGGCTGAGGACCACCAGCAAACTTCTTACATGCCCTTTATGCCGGAGGCCCTGAAAGGCAGGGTTGTAGAAAGACAAATGTCAGAAGGTGTAAGGGGTTCCCATCAGACGCACACAGAATAGGCTAGGTCCTGTCTAGCTGGGAGGGTGATCCCAGTATGGAAAAGGGGATCTTGGTAAGGAAAAGACTGAGAACCACTTGTGTAGGGCACACCCGCAGCCAGCCGGTTATGCTGGATTTCCAGCCCCTTCCCACCAGCAGAGTGGTGCCAGAAGGAGAAGGACCAGACTCTCTAATCTCACATTGCGCCACATCACAGCACCAGATTTCCTTTTTCTTTGCCTCCCACCCCTCTGTTATAATTCACTCCAGAAGAGCAGTATGAAAGGGAACATGTCCCTTTCACAAGGCTTCACCCTCTTTCAAAATTAGCTGCTGGGCGCATGCAACCCTGGAGTTTCAGTACCCTGGAACAAGCACCAGATTTAGAAACCGGCCCACGGTTTGCAGGAAAAATGTGCGTTAATCTCTCAGAGAACCCACACTGAGCTGAGGTTCACTAATGAAACCCCACAACAGGGGAGCTGTGTGTGCTTTTCATCTTCAGACAGTTCTGCGTGTCATCTTAGCTCTGGTAAAAGGTCCTTTGTGTATCCACAGAACAGGAGCATCAGGGCAAGTTTCCTTCATCTCCTGCCCCAGGCTAAACCAGGAAGAAATGGAAATATTATTGCAAAGCCAATTTGTGTACAATTTTCCTCCTGATATCCAGACCAAAGCAGTACATAATGTGTTTGGGGCACAGCCAGCCTGCACTTCCCACATGCCCATCTCCACAGCTAAAACATGCACAGAATCCAGTATGGGATGCTCCTAGTCTGGGTCTCTAGCCAGTACTATATGCGTTTCATCCCATTATCTCCTGGCTTTATTTTGTTTTTTACACTTGTTGGCTTGGTAGCATTCCAGGCTGTTGTTGTTTTTAAAATAAATCCTTTTGAGAGAAAAGGGACTGGACCAAACAGTGTAATAAAAACTAGTATTTCAGCTGGTAAAAATCCAATCCCTTTTAAAATCCAGAGAAATAAAGCTTCCTAGATGGCTCATGACAGAACCGTAACTGACAAAACCATGTAGAAATTAGCCAGCGGGAGGGGATATTTGTGCAATAAACCAGTCTTAAGAACATGCAGGCAGAAAAATAAGAGTTGATGAGAATCAGCTTGCCTGCAGCAGAATCTGAATTGCTGCAGCTCATATTCCAACAGCAACCAAACCTCATTCTCGCTTGAAGGCCCTGCAGCTTTAAAAGCACTTTTATTTCAATATTCCTACAAGTGTGAAACAATATGAAAATAATGTGTTGATCCTGTAGCAGTGTTTTCCAAAGCATTTTTAGTTTGTAAAAGAGACAGAGAGGAACAGGATCAAGAGGAGAAGTACCTTAAATCAAAATTTCCAGCTCCAGCTCAACCTGATGGAGAGCGATTTTTCCAGGACACATTTGTGGAGTAGTGTCAAGGAATGTGTGTGCTCAACTGTTGCACGCACAAACCACACAGCTATATATTTCCCCTCTGATGTACCCATCTATACGTATAATCACACATTTGGGGCAATACATTTTAGCACCTGCAAATGCATGGGGTTCATGCACACTAACTTTATGAGCAGTTTACATACCTGCATGAGAAATTTTGACTTGCATGCTGAAATATGGCACTAGACTTCAACTAAGCATGCACACCAAGGGGTGCTGTTGTAATGAATTTCTTTGTGTCTGTGTAATGCAAGACGTCTGCTACCAATTATCTATTAGATTTTCTTTCCTCCTCTTGGGTGGTTGTTTTTGTCACATGGACCACAGGTTTGTATGCAGTAAATGTTGTCTGGTGTATTTTTAAAGAGTGAGGTGTAAACTGTATATGTGTTATGCCATATCTCCATTGTTATGCAGCGTTTCCACACAACACTTGGACCAGCCTCCCCTTCCAGTATCCGAGGCTTCCCCATTTCCATCTTCTACCCTTCTCCTTAAAACACACTCCCTCTTTCACCCAGCTCCCACCACAGACTGACTAGGACTGTCTGTGGCAGCCCTCAAGCCTTTTAACTGTCTTTATTGTATTCATTCAAATTAAATTGCCAGCTCCTTTGGACCGGCTATAGCGCAGGCCAGTGGTGGAGCTCTGTGGAGGAGTATATACAGTGAGGGGGCTATCTGAGAGGTAAGTCTAGTAAACACTTGCACCAAGAAACCAGACTGGATACTTTTTATTGACTATTATTTGAAGCCTTTCTTCTGTACTCTGCTGTCACCCTTGCTTTCCCCAATCTCCCAACTAATCAGCTTGCTCTACACATAGCTGTGTGTAAAAGCTACAGTTCGCCTTCGGGTATCACACCTAGCATGCCATCTCAATAACACTTTCGTGCAGGCCAGGAAAGGAACATGACACTGCTCCACAGCCAGCATCTTTCAAAGCCCGGGAATGGTTTTGGGCCAGTAATTCCTAGCAAATATTTACAGCGCCATCCAGGATGCAAGCTTCATTTCTGCTGGGAGAATGAATACCTCCATGATACAAAAAGAAAAGGTCCGTGCCCTGGTCTTGGGTAGATCCAACCAACCAATGCAATGTACCCAGCCAGTGGAAGATAATTAAGTGAACTGCATTTCAGTGGCAGAAAAAAACCCTGATGAAGTGGATTACAGACGAGCCTCCCCGCCAGGGGACCATGAGTGCACACGTCGAGCTCAGTGAAAAGGAAATGCCAAATGGAAGTCATTCTGCTGCTGAAGGGGTTGATGTCTGCAGGGTCTGTGCAAAGGTCTGAAAATTGACTGTTTTCATTTTCACACGGCAGAGAACTATGTCCCATGCAGTCCTGTGAAAAGAAGAGAACAACTAGAAACAGGAGAGGACCACAGAATTTTTTCCTTCCCATTGCTCTTTCTCTCCTTTAGCCAACCCTTTGTCTGTTACTGTTTTGGTTTTTGGGAATAAAGCTTTGCTGTTGTGAGCCCTGGGTGCAGTTGAAAATATTCAGTGTCTCAGTTAGGACAAGCATCCAGTTATTTACAGGTTGTTCTGCACGGCTTTGGGCTGGAATTGCCATGAGCGACTGTATGAGAATTTCCACTTCCTATCCTGGCTGAGATCAAGACATCACAGGCACTACAAAATAAACAAACAAACAGAATATTAAAAGACCCCCAAACTGAAAAGTTCTGCATACTTTTTCCCACCTCAAAAATATTTGGGGTTCGTTTTGGAGATTGATTCCAAGGTCTGGTTCCGTTCCCATCCTATCAGAAAGAAAGCCACCCAGCTCATTCAGAACTGAAGAGGAGCAAAGTACTTGGCTCTGATATTTGCACGCAGTGAGTGTCTATTACAAAACAGAAGTTTATCAAGTCACGCTGTTCCATATACGTAGTATGACAGAGTCCTCATATGGCACGGGAACTTCCACTTCAGAGGGTGGGTAAAGTGCAGGGTTTCAGGTGCCTGCCATCGAGGTGTCTTTTCCTGGATGGCACTTCGCAACGACAGCTGAAAAGTGTTTTCAGTGTCAGTCACAGAAATCTCGTCTGCGTGCGCCTCTCTGGCTGGGCATTCAGAGCAGAGAGTCCTGCCACTTCCGGAAGCACTTCCTCTTAGTGCCCTCTTAGTGTTATGACTGGAATTTATCCTGCAGGACAGGTATTAATTAATGAATATGATCGTTTAGTTGTATTGTGGTAGCAGATAGGAACCCCAGTTCTGAACCAGGACCCCAGTGTGCTAGGAGCTGTACAAACATAAAGCAGGAGGACAATCCTTGCCCCAAGGAGCTGACAGGCTACATAATTAATAGACTTTTCTATGATGCCAATCACAACAGTGCTTTTGAGGTGCACACATTAATGGATGTATCTGCACAACAGCCCCATGGAGAGGGGAAATACCCTCACTCCTATTTCACAGGCACAGAATCAGAGCACAAGGCGCTAAAGTGACTTGCCCAAGGTCACACAAGAAGCTGCAGAGGCTGGAAGCAAACTCTGAATTCCTGATTGCCAGTCCTGCACCTGGGATTTCAAAAGCCCCCAGCTGTATTTGTTCAGCCAAGCTGTATGTGTGTGCATGTGTACAGTTCGAAGAATAACACCTATTATCAGCAAGACATCTTCCGTCTGACGTATCACAGCTCTTGAAATAAAATAGCCGAGCCTCGGTGTTCAATGAGAAAATAATGACTGTGTCCTTCGCTGAAGGACAGCGGCTGTGAAGCTTGTCACTGATGGATGCCGTCTAGCACCATTCATACGCTCGGCCCACACTCACCCACTCCATGAGAGTGCTGTTTCCAAGACTGGGAGATGAGAACTTGCAGAAGCTAAGAAGAAGCTGACAGAGCTCCCTGCAGCAGGCCCATGCCAGGGGCTTTTCTAAGACAGCGCTACAGCGTCTCCTTGACTAAGTCCCCATGCACCAACCGTAAAGAAGCAGGGGCTCTCTTCCCGTCTACATGAGGAGGCGAGTCTGATGCACAGAAACAGTGATGCTCGGTGTTCATGTGCTGGGTAAGATGAGAGTGCAAGAGAGAAGAGCATGGAGATGGAAGAGGAAAGAAAGGCAAAGCTGGGTATTTAATCAAGCAGACCTGCTGTAGTAATGTATAGCACTCGCCGCTCTTGCCGGGCTTCCTCCGTAATTCTGCTGCAGTCCTGACCTGCAGCAGTCCGGCTGGCCCTGTCTCTGGCCCTTTCTTAGCCTCGCTGCAGACATGCAGCACCCACAGCTACTCCAGTCTGTTTCCACTGCACAAAATGGGGCGGCAGGTTTCGGATATGGACAAATGGAATTTAGGCCAAGACCTCCCCAAATTTATTCCACTTGAGCTCTGAGCCTCGGTCTCCAGGAACGAAAGGCCCGTTAGCGAGCTCAGAATCTGAATGGCTCTCTGGATCACGCCTATGCCCCATCGGTAGCTAACAGACAGCTGGGCCGTCCCGCCCTGATACCGCACCCGTGCTGCCGACTCTCATGATCTGAGCGTGAGTCTTATGAAATTGGATGATAATCCCGGGGCCCTGGCCCCTGGCGCCCTGTGGTGCTTGGGAATGTCAGTTTTAATTTTGAAAACAGCGTCCATTTCTAGCTCTCATGGTTGCAGATAAAAGCTGGAACAGGCACAGAAACCAGAAAGAAAATAGAAAGAACCCGCAGTTTATTGATTTAAAATCTGACGATTTGGGGTCTGAGTCCTAACGTTTGAATGCTGGAGCTGGCGGTATGGCACCACAGCAGCTCTGCTCAGGGCTCAGCCCTTTCTTCCTCATTTATTTAATAAGTTATGCAATGATTCCAACTGGCCTAAATCTTGTGCCCATCTTCCAGGGATACAACAGAACTGCTGTGGTTCCTCTGCATGGAAGGTAAGCAGGTCGGCAGGAGCTTGTGTAGGGGAAGTGCGCTCTTTGTGTGCTACCAAATGCAGTTCTGTGGGCAGGGCAGGACATCTTTTATGCAGATTCTCCAATTTTCCTTTTGCGCTGGCAAGTGCAAGGGCCACAAAGCACATGCCTGCCCCAGCTGGCATGGAGTCTGTGGAGTGGCTCTGCTCCAAAACCTGGGAGAAGAATTCCTCCTATGTTCCACAAAGGGTACTGATGGAATTGCCCAGATGGGGAATATAGTCTGTGCTTTGGTGACCCCTCCCTTCCTAGCAGGCTGGTTTAGTGGGTGGGATTTATCCTTGAGCATTTCTTCTGCTTTTGTTCCCTCGAACAAGACATCTGCCTTTCACACAAACAAAGCAATGAACTGTTATGCAAGCAGATTTCAGGGAAAAGAAAAAGTGGAGCTACAATGACAGCACAAAAGCAGTTTTGAAAGGACATGAATAACTTAAAATATGGTTGGGAACTACCATTTCATAAATATATTTCTCATCACTGCTAATAAATCATCATAATTATTCTATAAAGAAAGGAAAAGGGAGTTGGTTGATGCTCAAATTTCTCTGTGGGTCCCTAGAGCAAATTTGTTAGTGTCTTAAAATAAACTATTTGCTCTAGATAGTTTGTTTGCATTCTCCAGCTTGTATTTTTCACTGTCTTTGGTTTGGTCTTTGGAAATCCATCCTGTGCCTTTTTTCCTGCTTGATTCTTACAGAGAGAGACTTACAAAATGTTTCCTTCTTTTCTTTCTTTTTTGCTCTGGGCAGTAAGAGGCTTTGAGAGTGAAGATCGAAGATTCCTTCCACAGCTCCCGGACTGGTGGATGCCATGCTGCTGTGGTTTACAAGGCAGCACATCTTCCTTGTGCCTAGTATACTTCTGTTTAACATCATCAGAGAAGAGTAAAGAGCATGGCAGAACACTACCATCCACCAACCCATCCAGGTATGGTCAAGCTCCCTTTAGACCTCAGCTCAGTTCATCTGGATTTCACAGCTGTGCCACGTCATCTTTGAACCGATCCATTGCACTGACATTTGACTCCCTGGAGCAAGCGGGACAGTTGATCCCTGGTGATGTGGCAGCAGTAGAATGTGGGCAATCTGGATGTGGCCTTCCATTGGGCCATCGGGATAGGAAATAAAGTAGGGGCACCATACTTTGTCAATGGAAGGGAGGGTTGAGGCCCGTGTTTGTGGAGCTGAAGGGCTGCCAGGATTCTGAGCCCCAGCTCCCGAGATGTGTGCATGATTTATCTTGTAACTGAGTCTGCTGTCTGCAGAGCCGTGGTTCATTACAGTATGCTGAAGGGCCATGATACCGGAGATCAATTGCCTGACACCACACGAGAAGCGCAGCATTCTGGTTTGTTCAATACGTTAACATGCAAGGTATTATTGATTTGCTATAATAAAGTTTTAAATAAATCATCTATAAAATAAACCCTTCCAGGCTTTTAATGCACTTTGTCCCCTTGGATTGGCATGACGGTTTGACTGGTTAACAAGCCCTGAGGCTGTGTTTTTATGCTTAGCTGGAGCTTGGCCAGCCAACCACACTCTCTCTCTCCTGATGCCCATTGCACAGCATTGCTCTAGCCTATGATGCAGTGCTCAGCTCCACTAGGGGAATTTCAGGCACTGGTGCTTTATACCAAAGTTGTTTGTTTCCAGAATCAGGTGGTGAGAGGAAGGGAGATTTCTGGAGAGTGGGAGGTCCTTGAATAACACTAAAATGGGTAGGCATTGTTCCTGCTTCCTCGCAGGAGATTGCTAACAGGCTGAGACCATCATATCAGAAAAGGTGATCCCTAAGAACGCTGGAGAAGAAGCTTTCACCAGTAGTTTAACCTACTGTGATATGCTCTACAGATCTCCACTCTTATCTGATACAGCACTTCAGTTGGACTCCATCAAGTCAGGAGTGGATCTGAAAACACAGGCTTGCTGTTCTTATTTAAATGGCAAACATTTTAAGTGCAAATATGGAAGAGAAGATGAAAAATAAAGTCTGGTTTTGATTACACTTCAGCACTCACAGGAAATTGTCTCACACTCTCAGGGAAAAAGGAAATTACATGAAAATCAAACCATGCAGCTAGACCTGCACCAAGACTTTCTCCTGTGATGTGTAAATTGCAGCTTTCATGTCCAGTTAGCTACAATATCTTTTACTTATCAAGCTGTTGGTTTTGCTGTATGGCATTTCATAATGAACTACAGTGTAAAAACACTCCATAAAACCAGTGTCAAGTAATGACACATCATACACCAGATGTCAAATGACTGTGCGAATGAGGATTCATTGTACTATGCAGTGGAGACAACATTTTCATTCCTGATTTGCCAGATCTACTACTGGGAAAGCAGAATCTGTTGCCAGCAACAGCTGCACCAAAAGGTGTCGGAGCATCATGCATGGAAAACAGCAAGCAAAGAACTACTTTTTAAAATGTCAAATGCTGTTTATTTTGTTCCCTTTTTCATCAGTAAGAAAATTACAATCCCGAACAGTTTACACTTAAAGCTAAATTTTCAGTACGCAGGGCAGGAGGGAACCCTGTATGAGGAGTGAAGCTGCAGCACATACACAAAATCTGTACATTCAAAGCTTTCCATTAGGGTGCAAAATGGCCATTTGCAGGCATAAGTACCTAATTGTTTATTTAATTCATTTACTTAGATTTATTTATTTTTTTAAAAATCCAAAGCGTACCCCCAACATCACAATGATTTAAAGCAGCAGTCCGTACTAGCATAACCCATAACGGACATGCCCACTGCAACCAATCTAGCCAGTACTTCAAAAGCAATAAAAGAGACCTTATTCAAAAACCCCTTGCACCCATGCCTTCAAGTCCATGTGCCCAAACCCTTGGCTGCCCACAAAGAGGCTCTTTGCCAGGTTACCAGTGGTGCTCAGCCCCCAGGTTCTCATTGATTAGCATTTCGCCTCTCAGGAGCCAAGCAATACAAGTCCTGGTTCTTTCTGGAAGTACGAATGCGCTGCTGGCTGACCTGCCTACGCTGTGAATGTCCCAGAAACAGTCCTTGTTACCGATATGATAAATTAGCCAATTTCAGCAGTTACCTACAGTCGTAAAAGAATAATATTGATGCTCCCAGTGCATTTATCTCCCAGCGAAACCATAAAGTAGGGCTAACGCAGTGCATATGGGCTAACCCCAGCTACTTCTACTGTGACTCTAGCCCAGAGTAGGTCTAGGCCTATACAAGCACCTTTCATGCTGAACGTACCCCTCATAAAGTGCTTCTCAAAGGCATGAGAGAGATACCAGTGGCAGAAGGCCAGATCCTGGCAGGGGCTGAACATCATCTACTCCTATTGGAGCACTGGGCAGGCCAAATTGCTTGCAGGCGTCACTGGACACAGCTCTGCTGACTTCATTGTAGTTTTGCACATTTATGCCAGCTGAGAAGTTGACGCAGCGTCGCACAGAATTGGGCGCACAGGGACTCAGCAAAAGCTCACACCTGGCCTGCGAACTGGTTTGATTGGCAGAGATGAGGGGTAGGGACAACTAGGACACTGGGGTGGATGCTCTGGGATCTTGGTGTCTGTGGCACGTCTACGCTGCAGTCAGAGGCGTGATTGCAGCTCGGGTAGGGATACCTGTGCTAGCTTTAATCTCACGAGCAGAGCTACGAAGGGCCGTAACGACGGAGTGACACAGGCTTCAGCACGGCCAGCGACTCTGGATACTTAACAGCATTGTTAGCTCACACCAGGATTCTCACCCAGCACTGTCTGTGCTACAGGGGCCTTCGTTTAATGTCTCAGCCACAGTGCTAGGAACTTGCACCACGCCATTAGCATCACTGATTTCTTGGATGTTTCCCATTTGGAAAAGTTCTCGTGTAAATTAACAGGAAGGCAACATTAGATTCAGTCCCTGGGGGGAGGAGAACGCTACCCAAAACCACACTCACTGCACTCAGGCAAAGGCAAGGAACTCAATCACTCCTGCACATCAGGTCTGTGCTCTAAAGGGCAGTCCCAGATCGCCAGCCTCCCGGCAGGGCCCACACCTCAACGGCTAACACGACCGGGATTCAGCGGCGTGAGCACTCGGGATCAGGCACACAATCCACGCTGCAGGTGGAACATTGCAGGGCGTGTTCTGCAGGGCAAAGTGCACTGGAGAAGAGCGGCTGGGGCTGTGGGACACCGAGAACATCTCCTTTGATGCTCTTGGGTTTTACTGACGGAGCTCCTCCGTTTAGGATGACCGCAGGGAGCAGTGGCAGGGCCCGCAGTGCCTGCATTGTACGCTCAGTGAGCCCAACAGTGAGGACATTGGGCAGCCCTTACTGTTCCTGGAAGCCAGGAGCTATGCCTGGTCCCAGCACTTGTGAGGGTCCGTGAGACCTTTGAATGGATGGTGCCGCAGAGGCAGAGCATTTGTATTACACGTCTCTCCTGGCCACAGCCACGCCACTATATCGGGAAAGGGATCTGGGTGACAGATGAGCATGTGGCTGTCTTGAAAGTCTCCCCTCCCTCTTCATTTTGGGCAGTCCTTTGCGTGCTGGCACCAGGGGAGGAGCAGGCCGGGTACAGTGTGCGACTGGGATGCTGCCTCTCTTGGGCACCGGGCGTGACGTTTGTCTGTGTGCTCGTGCCAAGAGCCTGGCGGAGTGCTGGCCAGCTGCAAAGCACCACTGTGCTACTCGGAACAATCTGCCCAACGCACCTCCCCTAACAGCCACCTCCTCTGAGCCAGATCACCGTGGACGTCACTCGGCGGTCACCACACTGAGCTCATTACTGCTGATGTGAACACCTTTTTTGTTGAGTTTTATTTCTTCCAGAGAAAACAGGTTCACATTAGCTCCCCAGGAAAACCGCGCTCTGTCGTGCCCAAGGCCTCCAAGAGGAGCCCATCTACTCCCTGCATTCTCCTGGCCTAGCCCAATGCCTGGGAATTTGGGCGAGTCTCTCTATTCCCTTCTGATGGAGCTTTCCTCCAACAGAGCAGCTCCCACACTTCCTAGCCTGCTCTCTGCAGGCCCAGGCCATCTGCCTCTCTCCTCCCCTTGTGCATCTAGCCTGCTCCCTGCACCCCGGCTGCCCTTTATATCCCTCTGGGCCTGACTCGGGGTCACGATCATCTACCATGTGACCCTGGGGCTATTCCCTTTCCCTGGGAAGGAGGGCTGGGCCTCAAGTCCCCTTAAAGGGTCAGCTCACCCTTTGCCACACGCATGCACGTTTGTTGTTGTAGGGTGCTCACAAACTGTGGGCTGTCCATGGATTTATTATGATACCTCAGCCAGGAGTTGAGAGCTCGGCATGGAGGATTGTTATTGTAGGGTTGCTCATGACTGGTGAACGTTTACTCCATTTTAGAAAAGGGTCTGCCGAAGCAATGTTTTGGCTGGGGTGAAGCCATGCAAAGTTTCTTAGTCTCTTTTCTGGCTCATTCCTTCCAAGTTCATCTTGCCGTTGCTCACACAGGAGGCAGCAAGCTAATAAACATCTCAGGTAGGGAGTGTGCTGTGCTGCTAACATGGGCATGTTGGTGAAACTACAATTTATAAAGTAACCGAGCCCCATACTCTTCTGCTGCCAACAGGACTTCATGCTTCCCTTTCCTAGATAACTTTCATGAAGCACAAAATTCTGCGATTTACTTTTCTGTCGCTCTTTTCAGGCATCCAGACATCTCAGAGCACTTCACCCAGCATTTAATTACAAGCCGGAGGAGAAGTACTATGTTCCGACAACTTCAGTGGCTGTTATGAGCAAGCAACATCTGACATCCCATTACGTCTGGGCACAAATAAATGCATTAGTGTCAATTAAACTGCATATTCTGCCTGGAAAATGAGCACTGTACTGAGCAGCTGTGATAAAGAGCGGCTGCCCTCATATAAAACATAAGTAGAAAGGGTGTTGGTTTTTTGGAGACATGGGCCGTTATTAGAGAATATTTGTTCACTGCATGCACTGCGGTGGCAAAAAGGAAGTTATCTGGGTGAACCCAAAAATTTCTCAGAGCTCAATGTGCTGGAGAAGGTTTTGCAGGTGGAACCATGCTTTGAGATTTGCGAGTCCCACTGGCCCAGACTTCCCTCCCCCAACGTCAGCATGCAGCCTATACATTGCCCAGGACCACTGGCTGGAAGTGAAAGCCAGACCAATTCAAACAAGAAATCAGGCATGAGTTTTTAACAGTGAGAGTAATTAACCACTGGAATAGATCACCAGGAGAAATGGTGATTTCTCTGCCTCTGGATGGACTGGACACCTTTCTGGAAGATCTGCTTTACCCAAACACAAGTTACTGGCCCCAGGACAGAGGGAGCTGGTGAAATTCTATAGCCTGAGCTATACAAGAGGTCAGACTGGATCATCCAATGGTCTCTTCTGGCTTTAAATATGATGAATCTATTAATTATGCTTCCCCCTTCCACTTGCCCTTTCTGGGGTTGGTGGTAGTGGAAGAGTTTAGGCAGGGAAAGATCCTGACTTCAAGGCCTTCTCCAGCTTGTTTATTGAACTGTGCTGTATTCTCTTCACACCCTTTTCTAAAGCCCGTTGACTTAAATTCTCACTGCTGCAGAAAGAAGAGACCTCTGAGTTTTCAGTTTATAAGCTGAGGTATTAGGGTACTTAGGAGTTTAGCTATCTTTAGATGTACGTTTAATAATGATTAGCATTTTAATTTTATGCCTTTCTATAGCACTTGTCCCCTTAGTATCTAAAGTATCATTTGTATCACTTTTGACTGTGCTTCTGTCTAGCTCGATGTCAGGGGATGAGGTTGTGGCTACGCACAGAGAGGATTTAAGCACATAACATACAGACCATTGATCTGAGCTCATTGGGCCCGAGATAGGAAAATGGTTTGTGGTCTCTATGTAATCTCAAATTATCACTGCGGCTACAGTATTGGGCTCCATTCATTTTGAGCAATTACTGTTTTAAAATTAATGGGGCTGAATGTAAATTCTGTGTTAATTTCCATTCCCTTCCTTTCATTTTATAAAACTATTCTTATTTATGGGGAAATTGCTTATCCTGTGAGTGGGGATAAAAAGGTGAGTGAGGTAAAAAGACTCCAACTCAAGAATATTGACATGCATGAACGTCAAACTACTTCTCATCTTGAACAGACGAATTGCGACAATGGTTATTTATCAATGCAATACACCTGCTATGCATTGATAAATAGCACAGCCAGATAATAAGGACTCTAGGCAAAGAGGAAAAAAAAGCTTTCCAGGAAGTGAACAAAAATGGTTTAAAAATGGAACAAATGCCTCTTGCATTTCTCTGATTTGCAAGATTAAACTGATGCACAAGTGACAAGAGCCATGAGATTTATGAGAAACAAATATGGCTAAAGAAAAATGAATCTACAAAAGGCTTTGTAAAGATTCCCCAGGGATTTATGGAGGCCCTGTCCTTTGTGAAAGCAAATGTGCTAATTCCATTATTCCACAGAATCAGAGATAATATAGCAGGCTATTTCACAGCAAGAGAGAGTCTAAAAAGCCCATCAACCAGGCAAGAAAAAAGCAGAAGGAAAATCCATTAACACACTAGACAGTAAAGGTGTTACAGCTAAAAATACATCTGCCATAGTTCCATGTCTTGGCTCTACGAATGCCACCATATACCTGGAATTGTAGAGCAGGGCCCGTGTATAAGATACGCCACTGTCATAGCAAACCATCTCACTTTGTTCCACATAAAATATTTCTAATGGAGTGTGTGAGAAATAAGCCTGCTGCTGCAGATGTGCAAGACAGGGATAAAGAGAAACACAAAGGAAAATCACAGAAGTCCACAAATCAACTCCTTCAAACTCTGCCGAATTTAACTTTGGGTTCTCTAATGATCTCACTCTCTGCTAGGGGCAATGGGTTTATAGCGGGGCCTATGGAACCTGTGTAAATCCCACTGAAATCAGGGGGAGCTGCCTATGAATAAATGAAAGGAGAATTTGGCCTTTTATATGAACTTCCTCTGGGCCTACTTTACATGAGGCCCCTAGGTGTGTCATGGCTTTAAACCTCACCCCCAACCTTCTTTGAATGAGAAGTAACCTAGAGAAAAGCTACCAAGACAAAGTGTTGATTTTAGAAGTTCCCTTTTTGGCTGACCTTTAACTACATCAGAAAGAACAGATGTTTCCTCTGATATTTAGGAAAATAAGAGACCCATTAAGCCTGCCCTTCATTTGGGTTCTGTTGCAAAGTGTTGCATGCTGCACTTGAGAGCTATGATATTTTTAACTATCCCAGGACCCTTGCCACAGAGAGAGGAACCTTTCACAGTTGTCAGATTTTCAACATTTCCAAGTCAATCATTAAACACCATGGGTGAAATCTTGGCCCTCCCGTGCTAATGGGAGTTTTGCTATTGATTTCAATGGGGCAAGCACATCACCCCATGTTTTCTGTAGTTCAGGCAGACCGGAAGAGAACAGAGTTCACTACTCAAGAGAAGGGAAGCTATGGGGAAGCCCAGTTTTCCCAAGCCAGAGAATGAATGGGAGCTCCCCCTTTTGTTTTTAGCAAGCAAGGGGAGCTGTGCGCCAGAGGACTGGCTGCTAGCTCGAGGTGGGCCCATGGTTTGAGGAGAGGATGGGATTCTGAGCCAATCCAGATCAGCCAGGCTGGAGTTTGCAGAACATACAAGACAATGGTGAGGATGGCTCAGCATGCGTGGTGTCTCTCTGCCTTTGAAAGGTCTGTCTGTGGGGAGCCTGCCTGCACAGCATGGTCCCCACTTGGGGCACTTCGCACACCAGGAGAGACTCAGATATCCAGAGTCTGAAGCCCTGTCCCCAGTCAGTGTCCAATGAGCTTGCTGGTCCAGTGGCTAAGCTGAACTTCCCAGGGTTCACTCAAGCCAATTACCAAGCACTGAGGGAAACGCTCCACAGTTCTATGGAACAGTGAACATTGAACATCCAGCTCAGTTCAAGCAACAAACTGTCCCAATGGTTTTGTCCTGCCCTGGCCTAATGTCATCCAATATCTATTCTTCAACCAATTACCTGGTGACGCTAGTTTCTAGATGGCCTGTTAGAGTTGCAGACAACAATAACGAACATCCAAATCTGTGCAAAATTCAGCATCTGTCAGGGATTTGATACCATTGGAAATCTGTGATGTTCCACCACGTCATTAGTTGCACCAGGGACAGATCTTTTCTTAGCAAATCTGCCTTTAACTCAGCAAGATAGCAACTAGGCTTTAAAGTGAAGATTTAGTGTTTTCCATCCTTTTCGTGTGTGTGCGTATGGTTCAGGCAAGGATGGCTGCAGAGAGAGATGTTTACAAGACAGATTTTAGAATGTGAAGGAATTGATTAGCATCATTTGGATTAAAAAAGCAAAGGGAATAATGTACAAGTGGCCTAGATACGCTAATGCAATGCAGGGTGCTGGATTGCCTGTAACAAATTACTCGCTTTATGTGCTGAGACAGTCCCAATAAAGGGCAAGTGCAGCTGTGAGGAGCGTGGGGATGCACAGGCAGGTTTGGAGACAGGATGGTTACAGAGCAATGCTAATCAGGGGAGGCAGGGTGTTAAAGTTTTTCTCCTTGGGAAAAAGCATTGGGGCATAAGTGCCTGCTAAGCGGTGAATTTCCTTGTGAAAACAGGCAGAAGAAAAAGGCTGGCTGAGTAAGTTGGAAGGCAACAGTGCCCCAGGTGAGTGGCAATATGAGTGCCTTCTCCAGGGATGTGGCCCCGGATATAGGAAGCGGGGCTCAGCAAGGCAGAAAGACTGTCACGCTCCTTTTCTTTGAGATGTTGAGAACGTGCAGAAGATAGAGGAGCACTTCCAAATGCCACTTTGCAGTTGGCTCTGCCAAGGCTTCCCAGTCCTGCTGCTGTTGTGAGGTATTTCTTTTCCAGTGCTTGGGAGTGTGCCATGTGTTCTGAATGCTTGGCTTCGTGCTCTCTCACACACACACGCGAGTTAGTGATCCTGAGTCTCATTTTCAAAAGCACGCATATGATTTAGGAATACAAGTCTTCAGCAGGACTTGTTCTCCTACATCAGGTAGGTAGTTTTGTAAATCACACCCTCTGTCAACAGAATTCTGTGAGAAGATGGCCAGAACAATCTAATTACAGAATAACGAAGAGGTAAAAATCACATCACACTCCTCCATCCCTCACAGATTTTAAGTCACATTTAATTACATCCAGTCGAAGAGGAAATGGTTAAATATTAACTCTTTATATTGCAAAGACGATGCTATGATCCTCCTTGGTAACTGTATCCAGGACAGCATCTTTCCTTCCATCTACAGGCAAATTACCAGATGCTTTCTTAAGATCATGATCCAACAAATCACAAAGCCTGTGGAGGTTTTCCTAATGACTTATTAGCAAGTTTCTTAGGATCCTCACACTTATTTAAAGAAGCAGAGGTTACAATGGGGAGAAGATGCTAGTGAAATGATCAGTAATAAGATCAATCCAGTTCAGAGAGATTATGGATAACCCCTGCTTTCCTTCGAAACACTGGTCTCCCTGCAGATCTATATAATGTAGGAGTTGGTCATTTATAGTCACATTTTTATACTCCTGTGCCAGCTGTTAGGGGTTTTAAGTGAGTTGGTGAGATGAGGAACAAGTTGCACAAACCAATTCACTAAAGATTCTTCCCCTCTTACTTCAACTCTGGACTAATTCACATTTCCTGTCACCAAAGTTGGCTGTTCTCTCTTTATTCTCTTTAGCTAATGCCTCCCATTCACTGCTAGGCAACCCCTGCAGTAAATGAACTAGACACTGCTAGGACCAAGATTTTCAATAGCGTCAACCTGCCCTTCAAAACCACACCCAAAATTTTGTGCCCATAATTTGGAGAAGGCAAACAGTAGAACTCTGACATCTACCCAACAGTGTCCTAGGTAGTAGGTGGTTACACCCTATAGCCCTATTGTCTGGAAGAAGTGAAGAATGTGGAAGAGACATCCAGAGTGACTCAGAGAAGAGGATTTTCTCTCCTAAGATTTATATTTTTAGATGAGGTCACTGCCAGTTTGGATACAATAGTAACGATCCCACATTTTTTTCACAATTCAGGATTTAACTTAGAATCATTTCCAAAGTATAAAAATAGTCACAATAAAAACACTTTCTGTGTAT
>ML675630.1:2864802-3008701 GCA_007922155.1 Mesoclemmys tuberculata | reverse complement strand
CGCGCCCGCCGGAGCGTGCCCGGGCGGGGCGGGGCGGGGCGGGGGAGCCGCCCCCGCGTTACTTTGCAGCCGGCCGGGCGGGCCCGCGCTCCCTCCCTCGCAACTTCGGCGCGGGCCGGTGCCGCCGGGGCCGGGCCGGGCCGGGCCCCCCGGCTTGGGGTGCGCGCGGTTCGCCCGGGGCGCGGACCCACAGCGCCCCTCCCCGCGGGTTTGGGGGTCACGACAGTGGCCGCGCACCTGCTGGGGAAGGGCCGCGCGCGGGTGTCGCCGACACGCCGGTCGGGCGGCGCGCGGCAGTGCGTGTCCGTGTCAGTAGTGTTTGTAAACAGCCGGCGGTGCCACGCGTGTGACGGCACCGCATAGGCTGCATGCGTGGGTCGGCCACGGGCCGGGGTGCGCAGGGAGCAGATACACGGGCACCTGTGATCTGTCTGCGTGTCTCTATGTTTAACGAGAAGGAAACAGTGGCTGACTAGATCCGTGTCAGAAAATAACTCTTAACACGTATCTGCCACTCATCCTCTTCTAAGCAGGGAAGGAGAAAACAATCCCCCCTCTTACCTCGAAAGCGATACCTTGAAACATATCAGTGGGATCCCAATATTAATCGGATAAAAGGATTTCTGCATAGGGGTGTGCATTTTTACATTTATTTTGTAATTTTTATATATATATATATATATTACAAGTGCTGATGAACATCAGGCATGCTAAAGATAAGAGCTAGCAGCTGTAGGAAAGGCTTAACTCCTGTGTGCAAGTATTTGTGTTCCTTGGAGATGGAACATTTGGATGCTCACTGTAGAGCGATGGGGGAAAATTGTGAAAGCAAATGTGTTTTTCTTATGTCTCTCCACTGGGATGCACTAGACTCCTGCTTTGGAGAGGGAGAGAGAAAGAGAGCGAGTGAGGAAAAGGAACCATATTTTATGAGCAAACTCCCACCTGTGCTAAAACCCTTCCAAATCCAGTGAATGATGTTGGAGATTCATTGCAAAGCTGTGTGACTCAATAGTCTGTTTGGGGAGGGGGTGTGCATTAACCGTTAGTCTCAGACTAATACATGTATAAGTCTGAGAGTAATGAGTAATGCTTAATAGCACACTCTTTATTAATGCAGAAGTAAAATACTGATCTTGCAAAATATTCCAGGAAGTTTCTCTGTAAGGGTAGACATCAATTGGTTTAGCGTATCAAGATAATATCAGCCTGTTGTAGGATCATGTAGGCGTTCTCAGCACTGTGGAAGGATAGAAGGTGGTGTGGCAGTGAACGCTCCAGTGAGCATATTTTGTAGCATTTAGCAAGTCTGTTTCACTGAACTATACTTTAAGTAAATGCCTTTCCACAAAGACTGATTTCACAAAGGGGGAAAAATGCAGCTCTGGTGAATCTTGTAAAGAGTTAAATGATGAACTTCCTGAGGCTGGGTATTGAGTTGAGTGTGAATCCATACTGCTTGTCTACTTTCAGAGAAGTACTCATACAGACAGCTAGTCTTTGTTCCAGAAAAAATGGAAATGCTTTCAATCTCACTGATCCCCTATCAAATTTAGTGTCTAATTTGCTAAATGCTTTACCTTCTGCCTCTTGTTTTCTACCAACTCCCTAAGCAGTAATCAGAAAACTCCCAGTCCTTCCAGGTGTTCCTTTACTGCAGTTAAGGGGATCATTTGAGTATTTGGGATAGGTAAGTACACAGACAGACGGGTGGATGCAAGTTGTAGATTAATCAAGAACTACAGCTCAAGGAGAACAGAACCTAAGTGTTATGTAACACATTTCTATTACTGCTGCAAAGTCATCTGGCTGAAGTTTTGTTCTTGCTGTGATGCTGCACATAGGAAGGAAAAACATACTAATTCTTTCTGTCGAAGTTCGACTAGTTAAAATACTAGTTATTTTTCTTACTTTCATTGTATTTTAGTGGGGTTAAGTTTAAAATGGCAATATAGAAAAAATGACCAGTGAAGAATATGTTGTTCTTTGATTCACAGCAAAACCCTCTTCTCCTCCCATAATTACATGCCTAAGAGAAATTAAAGATTTCACTACTGTGATTTTGATCAAATGGGTAAGATAGAGTTTAAGTCACAAAAATAACCGGTGTTTGCCATTTGGAAGAATGCTGTTAATGTGTGTGGTTTTTTTTTTTTTATGTTCCTGGTGAGACAGGCATATAGCCTCTTCAGTCTCTTGCTTCAGTGAGCTGTGGGTCCAAGTGTCTGCTGGACAAAGACAAAGACAAAGCTCGCTGCACCTTTGTATGATGGAGCTTTGCTGTCTAGCACCAGGAAAAACTGCTCATAAAATTGTGCTACGCAGCTACCACCCTGTGATCAAAAACCTTGGGGTAGGGGGAGGGTTTGCGAGGCTGCTGAAATGGCTGGATTGAGATGAAGGTAGTGAGCAGTCCTACCCTAGCAGGAGCATTGACGACATGAGACGAAGTCCTTTCCATCCCTTAGTCGCTATGCGTCTGCAGCACAGACCTGATCTCATTCGAGATGGGGCTTTTGGTGGTGAGCCGGGAGCAGAGTGGACTGACTGTCAAGGGAGCTATGTTTAGAGTGTCAGAGACCTTAAGGGCCTGATCCAAAGCCCTTTGAAGCTAATGGGGGCTTTCTCACTGACTTCACCTGGTTTTGGCTCAGACTCTAAGAGAGGCAATTGTCCATTGCCTTTTAATGAAGCTCTTGCCTCAGCTCTGGCGTATGGAGAGGTTTTATTGTTTATTTTTATATATTTTATATTATTTATATTATTTTCCCTGAGCTCTTACTGTGAGACTAATATATACACAGCCATCCACCACATCTCGGGAGGTGACAGCCCTGTGATTAATTCAAGAGCCCAATAAATGTATCATGCGCCTTTGACGGCATCCCCTGCTCTGCCCTCTACCCATGAGTCTGTCTCCCTGCAGCTTATGGTAACATTCCAGCCCCACAAGGATCTTCAAACGGTCACAATTGAAAAAATAATTAAGCTGCCAGGGAGATGCTGTTTAGGTGCAAGGATGAGGTCTTTAGTGTGTCTGTGGTATGTGGTATGACACTGTGGAATTACTGCTAGGTCAGGTATGAAAGATGTTTTTCATTGCTTATCCCAACTTGAACTGACTGGCAGGTGAAGGCAGCAGTGAAGTAGGTAGGATTGTGGTTTCAGGCTGCAACTTGCAGAAGACAATAGTCATGGAAAGAGTGAAGACCTCTGCTCTTTCAGTGCTTAAACTATAAACACAAAAGCCATGGCTGTCACTTTCCTCTGCTGACCACTTTAAAGATTCCTTTGGTTTGTTTGCTACTCCTCCGAGTCCCACATACATTTCTATCTCCTCCGAACTGCTTGGCCTCATCTTTCTCTTTCTGCCTCTGTTTTATTTTTAATAAGAGATAACAAGTAACTTTACTCCTAACCTTTTCTGCTGCTGTAGCCTTTCTTGCCAGCTTCTGCTTCAACTCTAATTACTTTCTGGCTTTATTTCTGACCTTTCCCCTGTAATTTTTTCTCATTTTCCTTGAAGAGCCACTAGGGAAGCAACATTAAAAAATAAAAAAAGCAAAAGACCCTTCCAGCTCCCAGCTCACCCCCGCACCTTCTCCCCCTCTAGGCCTTGATGGCTGAGAGGGATGTTTTTCTGGTTCCCCAGGTGAAACTGATACCTCCTCCTCCAAAGGCAAAGCTGCAGGGTCTGCGGCTGCATTTGTCAGCTTGGAGGCCAGTTGTGTTCCTAAAGCAAGTAGGAGTAAGACTTTTAGACCTTTAACTCCAGTTTATCTACAGTTTTAGCTTTTCCATTTTTTTAAATAGGAACTTTCCACTTGCACAGTTCTTCTGTGCAGAGAGAGTGAGCAATCCTCAAGGGACCCAGCCTCTTTTTATAATTTTCTAATTCCCCCCAGAGCCACTGAAAGCTTCCATTAATAGTTGTTATCCTGGCCAGCACTACAAGTTGCAACTAGCCAGATCCACCCCATCCAAGAGAAATGAGCTATAGCGCCACCCCCAGAAATGTGATTCTCCTGCGGTAAATTGGAGTGCATCTATGTATATATAAGCTCAACAAAATTGGAGTTCCTCATATTAGCTCTTTTTTCTTTTAGCTGTTGTTGAGTATTTTCCTTGTATAGGTGGAAATTTGACATTTTAAACAATATGATATAGACTTGACGGCATTTAGCTCAAAACCTATTGGTGGTATAAACAAACATACTGCTTTCAGTCTCCCTTTGGTTAGGTAAAACAAGTAATTGAAAGCATATAACCTGGCCTATTTGCATTGAGATAGCTTTATGGGCACTACAGTTAGTGCTAAAACAAAAAGTGATTGTCAGTTTTTCTCATCAGGTTCACCCAGAATCAGTCAGCCATCAAAGATGTGAACTTTGCATTCTAAGTATGAGTGTTAATACCAAATAGTGGGAGTTAATGGTTTGCACTAAAGAGGGTTTCACTTTTAGTAAACCCATACCATGCCTGAGTCCCAGCAAGCTGGTGCTGGATGAATTGCATGCCACAGAAATTCATCTAGTGTCAATGACGATCGTAGTTAGCAGCTGCCATAATACTTGAATAAGCTGCACTTCTATGCAGCTCTTCAGACCTTGTAACAGGCAGCGATTTCACAGATGAGAAAAAGGGAAATGTGCTGATATTAGCACCCCCTTCCCTCCGGTATGAATAATTGTTGTGATAATATTGGAATCATCACTGTATTGCCTTTTATTGTGTGTATTCAACAGACTGATAGCTGGGAAGCTGACTGAATCATGGAGCAGGCTCCTCATCCTGCAGCCGCTTTGGAAGCTTTTATTCCGGAGCGCCTGTTTCCTCAGACTGAGAGCGCCTAGGAGCTTCATAGAGATTGTGCCTGGTGTTCTCCAGAGTTGGATCCAGCTTGCATTTCTCTCCAGGGCTCCAATCATAGAGCAGCAATGATGTCTGTATTAGACGTGTCCGAGTGCTGTCCTAAAATGCCTCTGCTGGCCTTAGGAAGGCTATTTGCCAGCCCAAGATTTGCTTGCACTGTAACCCACTGATTCCTAGATTTCGCAAAGCAGTCTTTGGGAACAGTGAACTTATCCGTAGCTTATCCGTATCAATACAAGTGATACCGTGGATTGTTGTATGGATAAATACAGTGCTAGAATTATCAACTGGCTGTCCATGTGCTCTGGGCTTTTGAACAGTATTGCTTCAGTTTGCCTTATATAACAGTCATACATTTAAAATAAGTAATACCAAAATTTTCTTCAAAGGGTAACATGCAAGTGGAATTTAAACTACTGTAAAGATTAGCTCTGAAGGCTGACTGTTTCCCTGATCTCAATTTTTCTGTTTGAAGTCTGGCCCAAGAGGCCTCATTGTGACCCAGTGCCGTTTATGTATGTATACAAGCAGCGGAGAGACATGAACTTAGCTGCTTCACTCAGGAGCTTTCTAGGGTGTATGTAAGCTGTGCCACACTGGGCATGTCTGAGATTCATTATGAAAATATATGCATAATTACACCTTTAAATATAGTGAATAGAGGACTGACTGGGAGGAACGATTGAGAGAATTAAACTATACACAGCCTGGAAAAATGGAAGTCATGGTTCTAGTGTGCAGATACTATACAGAACTGAGGAATACATTACTCTGATTAGTTAGAAGTGATGAAAAATGGGTTACAGTAAATCAAGACCAGTCCAGTTTGGGTACTATAGAAAGAACCCCTCCTGGTTCCCTTCTCCCCCAAAACAAACCGTATTTAACATTAGGAAGAACTCAGGAAATGCGTCCACAATCTCATATAGGTGGTGGAATCCAGACTCTCAAAATCGCCAGTCCTAGCTTGGCAAGCACCTCTTTGGTCCGTTTCAAACTGGGTGCTACAATTCTGAGGGATGCTCAAAGAAGCCCAGAGAAAGTGAGGTGGGGATGAGAGTGGAAGGCCTTTTCTTGTTTTCCCTTTGGACTTGCCAAAGCTGGGACCAGACCCTAAACATCCAGTACTGCTACGTAGGCTCAGGGAATGAATATCTCCCATTTATAGGTGGTGGCGCTGAGGCACAGAGAGATCATGGACACGATTTTCAAAAGGGACTAGGAGTTTTGGGTGCCCAACCTGAGACACCATAAAGAGGCCAGATTTGTCTGAAAGGACTGAGCACTTGGCTAGTGCACTAAATTCACTTTGAAATAGAACAAGTATTGAACAAATAGTATTTTGAAAATCGCTGTAAGACACGCCTCTGACCCCAACTGTCCTTTTGAAGAAAGCATCAGACAGAACAGCAATGCATATTTCTTTTGACTCTCATTTTATTTCAACCTCTGCTATGGAGCTTGATGGTTACAACCTACATCATTTCTTACGATAAGGATGCACTTCATTTAATTTCACTCTGAAAGATGTTGATTGAATTTGGACTGCTGAGAGGTTTAAACTCAATCTCTGCTGCCTGAACTTAACTGTGGGAGGTTTACCTAGCTTTATCCTTCAGCATTAATTTTAGTTTTATGGGGATTCCTTCTGAATTGATGTTTTGCCTGGCATTGAATCTCTGCTGCTTTCCAGCTTTTATCAATTTCTTCTCTGGTGTCAGCATCTGCACTAGTCAATTTTGCATTAATACCTGCCTCATAGCATTTTCTTGGAATGCCTTTAAACTGGTTAGTACATATCTATTAATAGGTAAGTGCTCAGACACTATGGTGATGGGTGACACTATAAAACCCTAAGATAGATAGCTAGGCCATTAATTGGAAAATAATAGAAATTCTTCTTCCTGCAATACGTATACCGTAATTTGGGGAAGTATTTTAATTAAATAATACAGGGAAAGAGTTTTGAGCTTTTAGTATTAAAGGCCCTCTAGGAATGAACTGTTTTCAATCAGACCTTTCGCCGTTCAGCTTTGACCAATAACATAAACATCTCAGTTTTTCTAAGATGAACTAGAGTATTAGGAAGCAAATCCTTGCTGATGGGGCTTACTAGGTAAACGTGTGAAAATGAGTACTAGGGAAGAATATAATTTATGTTAGCAGTGTTGCGTTACACTTACATAAGTGAGCATATAAATGCTTCTGAAAATGAAATAAACACAATGTAAGGCCAAGTGCCTGGTATCCTTTAGAGAAAGGGTCTCGTTGGGGCTTTTTTCTCCTGAAGATAATTAGCATGTGGAATTCCTTAGCTCAGAGCTTCTCTGGCCTAACAGGTTTCACATTAGCGGGAATTGAGAAAACAGGGCATGCAGATATCAGTTGGTGTATCAGAGTACAAAATGGGATTGAATATTGAGCAGTGATGAATCATGCTATTTAATTTAATCTCCTCTCTCTATCAAGGTGTTTCTAATGTGCCCAGTCACCATAGTATTTGGGCACAGGGGCTCACAGGGCACCGGGCTGAACTTGCTAAATACACAGAGGGAAAGGAATTTTCCCTCAGCTCCTATTGGTGAGGACGTTGAAGTCTTTTTCAGCTTCTCCCTGAGCACTGAGCCAGGAGTAGGGATGGAGGGGGGATAGCAGCATAAAGTCTCAGGCCCTACCAGAAAAACTTTGGGTCCTTCCATACATGCGCCTTTTTCCGTTACTCCTTACATGGACTCGTCACCTCGTGCTGCAGGGCTCGCACCAGCCTATAGCTATTAAGGATTAGCATGAGACCTCCACAGGGAGGAGGAGAGATTATCACACATCTGCCTACTATGGTGTTTCTTGCACCGTATTCTGAAGCATATGGTAGAGGCCACTGTCAGAGACAGGACGAGATGGACCAGGGATCTGATCCAGTCCTATACCTTTCCCTCCACTTCTTGATTTTATTCCTAAACTAAACTTTCCAGTTCCCCACAGCAGCAGTCAGTTGGGTGCAGCATGGACATGTGCTACCCTGCCTCAGTGGTCCTCCTTTTAACTCCAGGGCCCAGGTCTCTAGAAAACACTCCTGGCAACATCCCTTAAGACCACAAATAATGGACAATTTCAGGGGAGCCCTAGCCTATGCATTTTTCTCTTTCAGAGATTATTTAAGAAAAACTTTGGTACCTAGAGAGAGCATGGTTTGTTTTTACAGTGTGTCATGTACATTAAAGTTCATCTGAGTAGTAGTGCCTGAAGCTCTAGGACGTCACCTGAACCAAGCAGTAAGAAAAAAAATCTTTTCTTCAGGCTTTTTCAGGCTAATATTTCAAATGGAAGGCCTGTTTTTAATGAGAACATTTCAGAGCAGATGGGATGGATCAGTAGATAGTGGTTGGTCTGACAGAGATTTCCCTGTGGATTTTAATTGTCTCAGGTGCTGGCCCAGGCTAATTAATTGGTGAATTTGTAATGCTAGTTAAAAGATTCAGGGTGTGTGAATAACAATGAGGAGCAGAGGGCATATGACAAAGGGAGTTTAAGTTCCTTGCTCAGCCAGCCCTTTCAGCCTCCCGCAGTCCAAAGGTGGGATGAAGACATCAAATGAGAACCCCAAATGCAGGGGAAATAGGATGAACAGGAGAATAATTTCTGTAGTGTTTCCTCCCCTCAGTGCTCAGTGATGCGCCATTTCTGATGCCAAGCAACAGCAGTGCGGGCGTGCTGGAGTTGGATGCCCAGTTGTGCCTGAAATAAGCACAGTCCCAGGCAGTAGGGACTCTTAAAAGGGACTGAGTCCACGAACATGGAGAGAGTGGCCTCTGTGAGAGTGACCCCTCCAGTGCTATCACTCGCTTTAACAGCTCAGACAGTGAGACGGGGGAAAGACAGCCTGTGAGACCAGGGCTCAGCGTACCCAGCCTCTAGTCTCAGCACAGGGTCACCTTCCCACCTAGCATATAGCCAAAGAGAAATGCAGGGTCTAGGCCCAGCCCAGCATGCAGCCAAAGAGAAATGCTTCTCCGCTTGCTTCTCTTATCATCTCTGCTGATAGCCTACTCCACTGCAGCTGAGCCCTTCCCCACCCTAACTGGGCTCTCCCAGCAATCAGCAAAGGGAGGGCAAACACCAGTTAGGTCAGCTGTTCAGGGCACCAGTTAACCCTTTACAGGCCAGCTACAGAGGGGTCTGTACACCAGGTGCCACATCCCGCTCTCATCTACAGAGGTTTAAACTGCAGCTCCATGGATTTCTCTAGATGTATACTGGTGTATCGGAGCAGAATATGGCCCCTGTTACTCCCTCTCCTTCCATTGCCCGTGGCAGTTATATTATTTTTTTAATTGCAAAATGTTTTGTGAATTCTAGTTCTGGTGGGAGATTTGGGAGTACCTGGTTACAGGTGGCTGGTGTTTAGCCACAGAAGGGTGGCAGTGCAAGACTGTACTCACTGCCCTGGTGCGCTTCTTACCGTGCCTGGAGAGTCCCCCTCCCTGGGTGAGAATGGAGCGCAATCTGCCCTTGGCCTCCCTTCTGAGAATGGCAGCGGGGTTCCCAACTTTTCTTCTGTTTTTTGCTCTGTGTCTGTCGGGACCCAGCAGAGAGAAGGCAGGGGAGGTAATGCCTTTGATTGGTGAGAGAGACAAGCTTGGGAGAAGTTGATCCAATAAAAGACAATACCTCCTCCACCTTGTCTCTATTATATCCCGAGACTGACACGCCTATAGCTATGCTGCATGGATGGGGGCCTGCAGGCTCATTTTGCATGGATGACTGAACATCTCTTGGTCTCGTGTTTAGCTGGCTCCCATCACTGCACTATCCGAGTCCCTCACAGTCTTTAATGTATTTATCCTCATAACACCCATGTGAAGCAGGGCAGTGCCCTTATCCCTGTGTTACAGATGGGGAACTAAGGCACAGAGAAACTAAGACCCTGATCCTCAAAGGTATTTAGGGTTCTATCGTCTACTGAAATCAGTGGAGGTCAGACACCTAAATATCTTTGAGGAGCTGGGCCTAAATGACTTGCTCAAGGTAACACAGGAAATTAGCACAGCAGGAAATTGTATCCAGGTCTCTGAAGTTCCAGAGTATGCCCCTAATGACTAGACCTTCTTTCCTCTCTAATAATTTTCAGTAGCTGCTGACCTGTGTCAAATTGATGTTAGAGGTGAAAGGCTTCCCCTGTCGTTTTGCTGATCTCCCAAAGCAGTGCAGCACTCACCCCTCTTTGCTAGTTATCCTGAAGAAATTAAATGTAGTTAAAAGAACCCCATGCCCCAACCGTCTCCGTGCATAAAGCATTTGACACTGTTTATAGAAATGTTAGTTTTCGACTCCAATCTGAAAAGTGCCATCTCTGAAGAATTGTGACTTATAAATAACAAAGGGAGGAATTATATTTCAAGTCAGCTAACGTGTGATGTTTTTTAAAACCGTGCTCTGAAGGTCTTTTTCACAAGCTGTAATTTTATGGAAATGTTATTGCATCGGCAATTGCATTGTATTCTTTCTTATAATAGCTGCTGGTACCTAATAAATTCTGATGAGTAATACCACCAACAATTATAAATACAATGCTCTTTTCACATGATACAGCTTGTCAATTTGTGCTTGCTGCTTTAGGATATAAATGCCTTTTCTTAGTATTTCCTCTTGAAGTAGGGTTCACAGGCAGAAAAGGGGGTTTACCTCTGGGCATATTTTTAACTGCCCACAGCACAAAATGCTGTCAGTGCAATGTCTATGTCCAAGCTGGGCAACAGGGCCACACATTGAAATTCTTCTCAGCCTTTATTGTAGTGAAATCCCTATTAAACGCCAAGAGAGTTTTGCCTGAGAAATGAGTCAGTAAAAACTGATTTGCAAGAGACTCTTCACTACTGACAGATGGGGCCAGAGTCTGAACTTTAAAAAGAAACAAGGTTTGTGGTGGCAAGGAATGCGTGAGCATGTGTTTGTCAGGTGAAGAGTGAGTGTTCCCCAGTCAGGGAGATATGAGTGTGTAAGGGAGTTTGGGCTGATGTAGCTGTGTGTGTGACAGAGGGAGTGCATGGAGTGAGAGAGAGGAAGGAAGGAAGGGGGTTTGTGTATGTGCGTGGGAGAGAAAAGGGCTGGATATGTTCTAGACATGGTATGTATGAGAGGGACTGAGGGCTTGATTCCACACATTGAAGTCATTGGCAAAGTATCCATTGACTGGAAGGGGCAGTTTTAGACCTCCAAGCGAGTATTTGTATGTATAAAGCTTTAATGGTATAACATTCAAGATGTTTGTCACAGAACCTAAATGTAACCAGTTTCCAGTCTTTTTATTGTACTCTAATAAAAACACAGTTTTACGGAATTTAACCACAATCTCTCAGCAATCAGTCATTTCCATCAAGAGGGCACTTTAGCAAAACATACATTTCTACAGCAGCAGTAGGTTTTGAGAAGCATATTGCTACGACAAACTCCCAAACATTGGTTTATAACTCTGTAAATGGCAACTTGGCTAAGTAACTGTTACACTAGAGGGTTACAGGGACTGATTGATCACCATTCAGGAAGTAAAACATGCCTGGATTGGTTAAGAGCGAATAGTTAGACTGCATACGTTTTGCCATTTTAACATCTATGATTTAGCTTAAGTGGCAGAGTTTGGATTAGAACCCATAACTGGTGAGTCCATAACTGTACTCAGGCCACTAGACTAAACCCTGACTACTGTAGGAGGATTGTCACATCATGTGTTCAGGTATTGGCAATGTCAATGTTTCCAGGTGTAACCTTTGCCTCTGTATAATTAGTTCCCCCAAATGACACACGAGCTTTTGTTATGATGTCACCGCGACCTCTCCCTCAAGCAAGGCTTTAAATAATGTAGTGTTTATTAATGCTAAATTGACATGGATTAGATTAGAGCATCCACTTCAGTACCCAATGAAACTGCAATGATTAATGCCATGGAAACAAACAGCAAATGAATAATCATTTTATGCTTCTTCAGCAGTGTTATCAGACATCTGCCTCTGCCCCTCTGGAATCACTTTCACTTGACCTGTCGGGGTGCCTATGAATGATTGTCACATTTTAAATCTCTAAAGAGCAGGTGTGTGCCACTTATTCCTTGCTAAATCGCCTGCATTTTGAATACACTTTTTTCTCTACTTGGAACTTCAGATGTTGGAATGTTGTTATTTTTTTTTTAAAGCAGCAGCTCTAGGAGGAATAAGATCATTTTGCTACCAGCAGTTAGTTGCCTTTTAATAGATTTTCTCATCAATGAATGGGGGATGTTTTACATGCCTTATTGTTCCTTGATTTTATAAGAGGCTCTGTACTTCTCTTTAGCACGGAAGTTGAATGAAGTAAAAGATTCAGAACATACTCTGGGTTCCAGTCAAAGTGACACATTCTCTGGCAACATTAATTTTGAAAATTTGGTGGAACAGAATGGAAACATTTGTTATGGGCTTTACCTTGAGGCTAAGCAGTGCAAGCAGCTTTTAACAGGAAGGGATTAAATTCATTATATTTCCTTTTCATCCTTCTTTGAACTGAAAGGGTCCAGGGCTCTAAGCATTGCAAATCTGCTGGCACGTGGACATGGCACTGATCTCTCAGATCACACATGCCCTGGTGCTCCCAGCTGGACCTTCATTTTTGCAGGTGCTAGCAATTGTGGGAACAAGGCTGCTCCCAGGTGTATGTATATTGTGTCATTTGCAAAGATAAGTTATGTTCCTATCATTAGCTGAGTTTCCTCTGTTCTTTTTGGAAACATCTCATAGTGATGGTGAAGTACAGAAGTTCGGACCAAGGGCTCCTTAGCAGGACTTACTTTTTAGAGGGGCCTGGGACCGGCTCAGTACCAGTTTTACTGAGGCTCTCAGAAAGTCCCTATTCCCTTATTCTGAGGGAATGTCAGAGGTGACGGCCATATCGCAAGATGAGGCCATAGCTTTTCAGGTATCTGGAACTGTAGTGTGATATAGAGTAAAGGTTTAGAGATGGAGAGGGCCTGTTTGATTATTTAGTCCATTCTCCCATAGTGATAGCACAGAATGTGTCCATGTAGGTAAAACTAAGTTGAGAAGGCTCAACCACTCACTTTTACTGAATCCAGGGAGTCTGTATGTGTTACTAAACTAATTGGGATTGCCCTTTCTGGCCTAATATTGCAAAGGGTGTGTTGCTCTGTAAAACCTGCCTCAAACATATACAGTCAAATTAAAAGTACATGTATGGGGAGGATATCTTAGGCTTCTGCTCAGAGTTCACACTGAAGTCTGTCCCCAGAACCCAGCCACATGCCTAATTCTCTCTCCCCTCACATCAGGGTAAATTAGGAGTGACTCTCCTGAAATCTGTGGATTTAAAGTAGTGTAGGATGGATGCACTTGGAGTATTCTTGGGGGGAATAACACGCTACAGTCAGAACACTGCTTGTTGTGTGTGCGCAAGCCAATGGTGAGCAGGGTGAGTCCTGAAGATGCCTTCACTTTCTGAAATCGAGAGTCAGCTGGCTGCTAAAGTCACTGTGACACAAATGTGAGTGCCTACAGCTAATGTGTGCATATGAGCAGTGTGTCCATGGGATGCGATGTGTGCAGTGTGTCCCCATGGTGTGATGTATGCAGCATGTCCCCGCGGTGCCATGTGTGCAGTGCCCCTGTGTTGGAGAGTCAATGCAAAGGTGTTTCAGGCACAGGAGTGTGAAGGAATTGGGGCCTGCGAGCCTGAAAGAGACTGAGGCCAGGCAGCACCTGTGGCTTGAGGAGATAAAGCAATACCAAGACTGAATAAACTGTAAAGCATTAAATAAAGCAGTGAGGAAGGAGAAACCCCTCATCCTCATCACCAGTCTGCCAGGTTGAAACCCTGGACTTTCCTTTGCAGAGAATTATTTGAAATGCTTTCTCTTTCTTGCAAAAATATTTTTTTTCTATTTTAACAAAGTGCAGATCAGTCTAATATCTGACTAGCAATTGGACTTGAGAGCATCTGTGCCCACAAACTCTGCAATGTTTTCTAGGCTCCTTACAAAAAAGAGTGCCTCTGGTCATTCATGTTCATCTTTATTCTGAAGAAGTTCACCCCTGTTGTTGCTGTAACCATTATTGCTTTAGTTACAAGTCTGCATGCTGCCAAGATGGCAGTGGCAAAAAGACTTTCTGTTCTCCACAAAAAGAAGAAAAATAAGAAGAAAAAGAACTTTCTTTACACTAAAGGGATGTTGTGGACCTCTGTGAGAAGAGGGCCAGGCCATTCCCCTGGGGATTGCTCTTGGCATCTTAGGTTTTTCATTTTTCTCTATCTTTTTAGCTTGTTTTCATTTTCCATTAAATAGAATCGAGCTTTAAAACTCCAGAAGCAAGCCACAATCAGCAGTTTCAGCAGCCTTCAGAGATTTTTTTTATTGAAACTTGTGCTTTTAGGGATGAGAGTGACACTAGAGCAGAAAATGGGACAGAAGAGGACCTCCCTGACACAGCAGAACGAATTGAGTTGAGAGTTTCCAGGGTTTTCAACTTTTGTTGTTATAGCTGTCTAGTTTTGTTTTGAAAGCCCCATGCCCACCCATATGACTATATAAATAATAAGTAAACAGTTCATCTACTGTACTGTGTAGAGTATCCCTGTTCCTACTGCTTCTTGTTCTACTCAAAGTAAATGAATCATGTTTCTTCTGCTAGATGCAAACTCAGTAGGGACTGTCTTTGTCACATGCTTGAACAGCACCCACCACCATGGAGCATTTATCTATGACTAGCCACTACTGCAGTATGAATAAGCATAGTAATTATTGTATTCTGCTCTTGGTTTGTGTCCATATCTTTGTAACCATAACCTTGTTGCACCAGGGCAGACAGGCTTGAAGCCAGTGGGGGTGGCTCACTCTTTTTCAGCACGTAAACTGAACCTTGCTTGTTCCAGCTCAAATAGCCTGCCTAATTTCTATGGTGCATGGTTAATTTGTCCTTTTAATGAGAGAAGTGCTCAGGAAATGAGGCAAGTCTCTTTGATGAGAAAAAAATGATTAGGATGAAGAAGAGCAACTGGAATTGAGAGTCTATGGATTTTTGAAGGCAAGAGATGTGCTCTACAGTGTTTGCTAAAATCGTTCATTACATCATTTTCATGCATAGTTTCTGCTTGTTTTCATTTCAAAGGGGAACTTCTTTGACATCCTGTAGACAGAGTTGTAGGGGTTGTCTCCTCCCACTTGAACTGGTTTTATACCCATGTAACTCCACTGATTGCAGTGGAATTACTCTTGATTTATGCTGAAGGTAAGAGAAAAACCAAAGTCCCAGGTATTTTAAGGCCCAGCCCTGTAAACACAACTGAGTATAGTGCTTACTTCTGTGAGTAACTGACCACAATTGGAGCAATCCCTGTGGTAAGCAGTACTAAGTATTTGCAGGATTGAATAGTGATTCACTCAGACATGGGCATCTCTAGCTGTGGCAGCTACAATGACGTCTAATGTAGTAACAATTCAACTTGACTCTTTTCTTGCTGGTGCGGATTTTCATGATGGGCTAAATTACCAGGTATCACAGGAGATGTGCAGTGAGATAGAAGATTCATTAAGAAGAACAAGGCAAACTTTTCCCTTCTTGACTGCTGACTGAGCAGAGAGGATACAGACGCTGTGTGGAGACCTGTGTTCTCACTGATCACGTAGGCATTGAACAGAATCATCTGACATGTAATGAGCAGCTGCAGGGAAGCAATGATCAAAGAAGCTAATATTTGCCACAGAACTTGTGGGACTGACATTACCAAATAACAACTGCAGTGCAGGTTGCAGGGCTGGCTTGCTAGCTCTCTGTGGCGTATCTCCTTTATTTTGCACCAGATATCGTGCCTTCATTTCGTCTAGTCTCTTATCTTGATAAAGTTTAAAGATTTTCTTGTTCCTTTTTGGCTCTGTAAATATTTTTAGAGGTTCCATTTCTCTCTTGCTTCTTCAACTGTCATTGGGTCTTTTTCCCCCACCACTCTTTTGTCCCGCATTCATTTCCTTGCAGTGATGTTCAGAAGTCTTGATGCAATATGCACTAACTTGCAAAAGTACCTACTACTTTACAGCCAGAGGGCCAGCAGTGTAAATCTGCAGTACAGTTACAGCAGTGTCAATCTGGAGTAACTCCATTGACTTCAGTGGATTTGCACCCTGTAGCAGGTCAGAATCCGGGCCAGTTATTGTCAGCATTCACCCAAGCCTCAGTAACACATACGCGTGCATGATTGTGTAAAGCCATTGTGAAAAAGTGGTTACACAATTGGTTTATGGTATGTCTACGCAGCAAGAGCTGGGTATGGGTTAGCCTACAAGAGCTAGTTTGAATCCAGCGTGTGCTTGTGATAATAACATCAAAGACGAATTGTGTCTAGTGTCTGTGCCAGGCTTGTACTGCCCATGGTGTGCTGTCTTCACTGCTGTTGTGTCTCTCAGTAGCTGGGCTCAAGCTAGCTCAGGCAGGCTAGCCTGTCCGGAGCTTTGCTGTGTAGATACACCCTTAGGCCTTGATTCAGGAACTGTCTTAAGCACATGCCTGGCTTGTGCCTCAGTTTTCCCATCTGTAAAAGAGGGATAATACTTTTGTCAGCTACTTTCCATGGGGTTGTGAGGATTAAATATTTAATGCTTGTAAAGTACTTCATAGATTAACAGTGCGACACAATTGCTACCAGTACGATAATCATATTTTTATTTACGAAGGTGCCATTCAAAAATGCATGTTACACTGAAATGGTCAGTAGCTCTGAAAATCCCAGAGATCCCAGGGATACGAATGTTTGAGATAGAACGGCCTTTTTAGAACATCCAGTCCAACTGCAGGAGCCAATGAAGGATTGTTTCCTAGCACATATTTTAGAATTGTTTTGTCCATAGAAGTTACAAAAGTCTTCCTCTGCTAGCCTGTTCTTTTATGAAAAACAAACCCCAAACTGTCACCTTTCCAAGGACTCTTTGAATTTATATCCAGCTTTTAAATGTCGATTTGTTTATTTTGTTACGTAAAAAAAGCTTGCTCATTCTGCAGAAAATCTGGTTGGTTTGTAAATTGATTAGACAGGTGATAAACATGTGAAAACGGCTGAGAATTCAAGAGTAAGGCAGAGAATCCTGTCAGAAAAAGAACTCATTTTTCATTTGTGGCTACAGGGAAAACACAGATTCCTCATACAGGCCACATCGATCAGTGTCTGCATCAAGGATGCCAATAAACTAAATCTGGCAACTTTACTTTTCAACTTCTTGATGAAAAAATGAATATTGCACTGCTCAGCTTTGGAGCAATGACAGCAAATTTGACAACATTTGTTACAAAGGGTATATAATAAAATAAGCCCCTGAACATATAGTACGACTTGTATCACACTTTTATTATTATTAACATTATTTTATACTGCCCAAAATGTGCTTGGTGCTGAACAAACACAGAGTGTTTACAATCTAAGGGTGTGTCTACACGGGAGCGGGTGATGTAATTTCCAGCTTGGATAGACATACCTGTTCTAGCTTTGATGGAGTGAGCATGCTAAAAATAGCAGTGATAGGACTGTAGTTGGGGATATCCTGCTGCTCGCAGTACCATGGCTTCCCTGATATTTGTAGTGCACTAGTTTGATGAAAGCTAGCACACGTCTGTTTGAGCTGGAAATTATACCTCCAGCTCCACTGTAGACACACCTCAGAGACAGATGAACCATTGAGGAGAGGGAGAAGTGGATCGGAAAGAGAGAAGAGAGTGCATTGGTAGTGGAAGAGGACTCTACGTGGTCAATGGGACTTCCTCCAGAGATGCTCAGTAGCTTGGAGCAGAAGAGGGGGGTTGGAGGTTAGTGAGACAGAGATGCAAAGAAGTCAGGAATGGAGAGATTCAACACCAGAGTCGGGGAAAGAAAGTAGCGTGGGACCTCAAGCCCAGTAACTTCTGGTTGAATTAGAGCGTCGCTGTTAGAATCCACGTGGGTTGGTGGGTATTCCCCTCCTGCCCATGGGAACGAAAGAAATCTGAGTAAATCTGCTGTCTCTCTGGAACAGTTTTTGTAACTTCTTCAAATAGAGAGAGCGCTCCCTTGCGGTCCCAGTCGAGGCAGGAAAGCTCTTTGCGGCAGGTAGGTAAAATGTGCCTGTTACTTAGCACTTGGTCAGGATTAACTCCTGTCAGTCACTTGGACTGAGACTGTGTTACTTGTGTTCTGTACCCACTGCTTTCAGTAGGATTACATTGCTATTGAACTGGGGTGACACAAGTGATTCGTGTCATTTCTAATTCCAGAAACAGGACGATTTCCGCTCTTTACAAATCTGTTTCCCGGGTTTATTTAATTAAAAAGAAAAAGCCTTTAAAATCTCAGCAACCACCAGACCTTTCTATTTGTTTTAATTTCTCTGCCTTTCCTTAGTTGCATATTTTATTGGGAGGGTTCTTGAGCAGCTCTGATTTGCCTTGTACTCTTTAAAAGCCAAGAAGTGTATAATATGGTGAAACCCCCCAATGCCTGGCTATCAAAGTAGCTCTAGTGTTTTTGTTCTCTGGATGCATGCTAGGCCTTCTGGGCAGAGCCCTGTGTGGAGACAAAATTTGTAATCACATCTGATCCACAAAAATGGTCCGCAGATATAAATTGGATATCCCTAGATTTGCAGGGCTCACTTCTGGGCATAGGCACTTGCCACTCAGTGCTGCAGCAAGGAGGAGTAAGATCTAGCCCCATTCCTGTGGGGCTCCTGTGGGGACATTCATATATGCTGTATGTCTTGGGATTGAAACGGAGTCAGTTAGGTGCTTACTAATTACGGAGTATAAAGTGAATAGAGAGCATATCCTTAGCCTGTCTAAGAACATAACGTAGATAGCTCGTTATAAATGTGTGGGTCAAGTTCATATTTGAAGTTTAGCTGTTGCTTTTGCAATTACACAGCTGTCTACTAAATTGTATCTTTTCTCTGTGTTGTGGATCCCTGCTTTATCTTTTCAACATATTGATATTTTGAACATACGCATGTCTGTCCTACCAAGAGGCAGATACACTGCTATTAATTAGATATGTATATTTGCACCCAACAAAGGCCTGGTTCTTGCTAATAAATACAATGGCTTCAAGTGAAGGGAGAACCAGGAAGTTGTGTTTACCTTTGGCTTATGTTTTTGGAGCTTTGTAACCTGAAAATCTGAGTTAAAGAGTACAACTTTTCTAGAAGTTTTCTGGTGGATTTGGACACATTACCAAGACACATTTCCAAGAATGTTCTGTTTGAATTGCAGCTCGCTCTGTGATTCTCCCTGGCAGCCGTTACTGGTTTAGAATCTTAGGGGGAAGAGTTAAATAAATCAAAGAGACAGGTGCAGTTTTTAGTTTAAACAGCCAACTCATACAAAAACCCTTTGTCGAGACTGGATAAATACCGAGTGTTATTTCAGACAGTTGGATGAAATGCCCTACTGTCCATCTTGAGGACACTAAATACATACAGTGTTTGGAAAACTCCTTCGGAAGCCTGCATTTTCAGAAGCACTGACAGCGTGCAAAATTGTTGCAGACCGCAACAGAGAACAGTGTCAGAGGAGAGCAGCTGTCAGTGGCTTCTTTAAATGGTCCCTGTTTTAAAGAGAGTGAACATTAACTGGGGAGGAAGATGTGCTGAGCACAATCTGCACTAGAGGGCACTGCTTTGAAGAGCAAAAAAGAAAAGTGGTAACCCTCAGCTCACTTTTCTTCCTCCTTCTTTTTTGAATCTATGAGAACGCACCCTGTTGCTGGAGAGTCTGATTGTGAAATTCTGGCCCACACATTTGCCAGTTTATGCTTTTTGTTTTTTCTTGTCTTTGCTAGATAATCACTGGAAAGTGAGGTTTTTCCTGATCACTTTGCACAAGGGGACTGATTCTCCACAGCCCTGCTGCAGAAGCAGTTGTTTGCACCTGTGCAATGGGGTGTGCAATGCTGCCAGACCGCAGTGGGTAGCATTTTACATCCATTCTGCGCTCACTTTGTACTAGAGTGAATGGTTATACTGGGTGCTGGGCCACGGGCTGTCTGCTCTCTGCCCCTGAATTCCCTGCTGCTTTGGCGTAGGGTTGGAGAAGTTTTGTCTTACCACAAGTCCTAGGGATTTTAAGAATAGAAAGAGGCGCTCTGAGCTAACCTGCTGGATCTTTTTTTAATCTATTTTATTCCCACTTTGCAATTTCACCAGCCACTGATGTCCTCCGACCCGTTTTTCTTCTCCAGACATCAGCCATTTCCTTCATATATACTCTTCCCGTTCTCTTTACCTCCATCATCATCCTAGTAATACCATCCTTTACCCTCTGCATGGAACGCTTTTGCACAACTTCTCTTCAAGTTTCTTTAATTTTTGGTGGCATGCTTTAATTCTAGACAGTCTCACCAGTGAGCTAAGGCATCTTTAATCAGACACAGGCTTTTGTACTGACATCAATTCTGGATCTAGGATTGGAAGTGGATCCACTCTTCCACCAATACTGGGGGCTTTTCAGTGTTTTGGGTCCAATATAGAGACGGGACCTGAGCCACAAAGCTCAGGTCCAGACACTCCACTGCATATGTTTCCCCCCTGTGGAAAGGATGAGAACAAGTGACACATGACTGATGTCAGTCATATTGCTTAATGCACTGCTGGAAAGTGCTCAAAAACTACAGGGCTGAGCACTGTGTAAGAAACTATGCAGAACAGAATGTGAACTTTCCCTTAGTGTGAAGGTCTGAGTGACAGATCTGGGGTGCCACTCGAGGCCCATCTTTATTTTAAATTGCTCACAGCTTTTCCAAGAAGAAAATCCAGCTCCTGTATTCTTTCCTCAGAATTTCTATTTTTCAGGCCCGGCTGGTAGCATCTTTAATTGCCTTCCTCTGCTCCTTTCAAATAGAAAAGCCTATTGCACAGAAAAGAGAGAAGCTGATGCTATGAGTCCTATAGCTTTCCCAGTACTGCCTTGTGGTTTCTGAAGGATGAAATGGTAACCCAAAGAACCTTCCTGGGCGGCCTGGACCGTACATCAAGGACTTTCTGATGGCGGGGCATAAACTACTTAGAGCAACAGCAGCATGTCAGAGCCGAGCTTGGATTTTATAAGGAGGTGTCTGTGCTGAAATGTTGTCCCTCAGAATTCAGATGTAGATTTCAGAGGTTCTTTCTTTCTTCCCCCATCCCTCCCTTTCATCCCATAGCCTGAAATAATCCTACGAGAGCAGTGGAAACACCTAGGGATTTATCCAACATTTTCTTTGTTAGTTACAGCATATCCAAGGTAATATTTTTTTTCTTAAATGATCTTAATTATCTGGTGCTACAATTAAAAAAAAAAAGAATCCAGAGGCAATCCTGGCAATTAGAGACCAGTAAGCCTAACTTCAGTACCAGGCAAATTGGTCAGCAGGCACATAGATGATAAGCAACTAAGAAGATCAACCAAGTATGAATCCAAGTTGTATACTTAAATTTTCAGAAAGCCTTGACATGGTCCCTTGCTAAAGGCTCTTAAGCAAAGTAAGCCATCGTGGGATAAGAGGGAGGATCCTCTCCTGAAGCAGTAACTGTAGGAAACAAAGGGTAGGAATAAATGGTCAATTTTCAGAACGCAGAGAGGTGAATAGTGGTTTCCCCCAGCAGTGTGTGCTAGCACCAGTACTGTTGAACATATTCACAAATGGTATGGAAAAGGGGTAAACAGTGAGGTAGCAAAGCTTGCAGTCAATACAAAATTACTTAAGATGCTGACTGCAAAGGTACGGAGAAGGGCAACAAAAATTATTAGGAGCATGGACCAGCTTCTATATGAGGAGAGATTAATAAGACTGGGACTTTTCAGCTTGGAAAAAAGATGACTAAGGGAGATATGATAGAGGTCTACAAAATCATGAGTGGTGTGGAGAAAGCGAATAAGGAAGTGTTATTTACTCCTTTTCATAACTCAAGAACTAGGGGTCATCAAATGAAATTAACCGACAGCAGGTTTAAAACGAACAAAAGGAAGTATTTCTTCACACAACGCACAACCTGTGGAACTCTTTGCCAGATGTTGTGAAGGTCAAGGCTATAACAGCGTTCAAAAAAGAACTAGCTAAGTTCATGGAGGATAGTTGAACTATCTAAGAACTAGCTAAGTTCATCAATGGCTATTAGCCAGGATAGGCAGGGATTGCTGTTCGCCAGAGGCTGGGAAGAGCTGACGGGATGGATCACTTGTTGATTCCCTGTTCTGTTCATTCCCCCTGAAGTGCCTGGCATTGGCCACTCTCAGAAGACAGGATGCTGGGCTAGAATGGCCATTGGTCTGACCCAGTGTGGCTGTTCTTATTGTGACAGGGTCAGGCCAGATGGCTACGTAAGGGTGCTGGAAGGCAGGTATATTAGCCCCAGGCTCAGCAAAGCCTTATTCCCTGGGTGATTCACCTGGGGCTGCTTAACTAATTAGGCCACCTGGGGCTGCTTAACTAATTAGGCCACCTGGGGCTGATCAGGCAATTAGGACACCTGGGGCCAATCAAGGAGCCCCGCCCCAAACACTTAAAAGCCTCCAGTGCAAGCAGGCAGTGTGGGTTGTGGAGTGAGGAGTTTGGAGTGAGGAGGAGTGGAGGACGGAGGGTGGAGTTTACAGTTACAGTTCATAGTTACGGTTGGAGGTTTGCAGTTCCAAAGCCTGCAGTTTGGAGTTGGCAGCTTGGAGCTGGCAGGCTGCGGCCTGCAGCCGGCGGCCTGCAATCTACAGAAGCTGAGAGTGGACCACAGACTACTCCCAGGGAAGGTAGTGATAGCCAGGGGCAGAGCGGGCCCCGTCCCCTCCCTAGACCTTCCCCCAGCTGCCCGCCGGCCAAGCTGGAAGAGCGCAGGGCCCACGAGGGCGGAGTACTTCTCCCTCCCCCGCCCCCCCACCTTGCCACACTGGTGTCAGAAGTGGGATAGCGTGCGCAGCAGTTAAAGGGGGAAAAGGTGAAGCAAGAAGGGAGAGGGGCCTTCCCTTTTCTCCACCAAGATGGAGGATGTGGTCAAGGCCCTCGTGCAGGCCACAGCAGCCCAGCAAGAGGCCATCAGGGTCCAGCTGGCCACCCAGCAGGAGGCGGTGAGGCTCCAGCAAGAGACTAATCAGTTGCTGGTCAGCCAGGCCAACCAGGACCGTGCCCTCATGCGTTAGGTGGTAGCCCAGCTGAGGGCCTTGTCTTCCCAATCTCCGGGGACAGTGTCAGGTGGGGCACAATCCCTACGAGCCAGCAACTTCTTACAGAAGATGACGGCGGAGGATGACGTGGAGGCGTACCTCCTTGCCTTCGAGCGGATTGCTGCCCGGGAAGCCTGGCCCCTGGCTCAGTGGGCTGGAATTCTTGCCCCCTTTTTGTGTGGGGAAGCTCAGAAGGCCTATTTCGACCTGCCCACCGTAGCTGCATCGGACTATCCCCAGCTAAAGGCAGAGATTCTGGCTCGGTTGGGAGTGACGACGGCTGTACAGGCCCAGAGGTACCATGACTGGAGGTACCAGGAAGGCAAGGCACCACGGTCGCAGCTATTCGACCTGGTTCATCTTGCACAAAAGTGGCTGCAGCCAGAGGCCCATCAGCCAGAAAAGATTCTGGAGGCCCTTGCGATCGACCGGTACATGCGGGGGTTACCGGCTAACCTGCGGGCGTGGGTAGGGCAGAATGACCCCTCGTCCTACGACGACTTAATTGCCCTGGTAGAGAGGCGGGTGACAGCCAAAGGCCTCGCTCGGTCGACCGGGGAGGACCTTATCTGGGTCAGACAACCTGCCCCAGCCCCCGGGATCCGAGCCCCAGGGACCCCAGGGAGGGACAGGTGGGGGTCCAAGGAAGGAGGGGGCCCACTAGAGGCCACCAAAGGGCAGGGTAACGCGGGCGGAGATGATGGAACCAGGCCCCCTAGCCCTAAAGCCAAAGGGGTGCCTAGGGCCCCCTACCGGTGCTACGCCTGTGGGGAGTGGGGACACATAGCTGCCCAGTGTCCCCACACTGAGGAGCCCATGCAATGCAATGTGGGAAGCTGGACCGGCTCCTGTGGCCTGATCCACCTCGTGGGGGTGGCCCTAACCCCCCATAGGTATACTAGGCCGGTGAAGGTGAATGGGGAGAAGACCCTGGCATTGGTGGACTCCGGGAGTGCCATTACGCTTATCTCGGGGAGATTTGTGAAGCACAGCCAGCTAGCCCAAGCTAAGCGAACAGGGGTAACATGCGTCCATGGGGCTGTAAGTTACTACCCCACCATCCCCGTGGACATAGAAGTGCAGGGGGGTGTCACTTGTGTGACTGCAGGGGTGGTTCGCAGACTCCCCTACCCCGTCCTCATCGGAAGGGATTTCCCGGGGTTTGGGACCCTTCTACCCCCGGAGGCCTCAGGGGAGGGGGAGGAGCAGGAGACCGCTGGGCTAGCCCTATCCCCTGACGTTCACCCCCCGATGTTCTCTGAGATGGACCCAGATCTAGGTCCGGCCCCAGGGAGAGGCCGGAAGACCAAGGCGGAGAGGAGGGCCGCTAAGGCCCTGGGGACCAGAATCCTGGCCCAGGGGTTGAAGCCGGCCATGGTGGGGAGGCAGACCCGGGCGGCAGCTAAGGCTACATGGCAGACCCCGAGTCGAGCCACCTCAAATCAGAGGCCAATGGGGGGAATGCCCACCCAGAGGTAGAGCAATTAGGGGCGGGGCGAGAGAGCTTCGCCCGAGACCAAGCCGAGGACCCGAGATATGTCACGGCCAGGACGGAGGTAGTCGAGGTCAACGGAGTCCCGGTGGAGGGGAGGACTCAAGGCCCGGGGCCACACTTCGTGATAAAGGGGGACCTGCTGTACCGGGCCACAGAGACGAACGGAGAGAGGGTGTTGCAACTACTGGTGCCCCGGAAGCACCAGAGAGCTGTGCTCAACCTAGCCCACAGCCATCTCTTTGGAGGACACTTGGGTGTAGAAAAGACCCTAGCACGAGTTTTGCGGAGATTTTTCTGGCCAGGCATCTATGAGGACGTACGGCACTACTGCACCACGTGCCCGGAGTGCCAGCTACATAGCCCCCTGCCTTGTTTGCGGGCCCCACTGGTGCCTCTACCCATTATAGAGGTCCCATTCGAGCGGATCGCCATGGACCTAGTGGGGCTGCTGGAAAAACAGCCCGGGGACACCAACACATACTTGTCATCCTCGACTATGCCACCAGGTACCCTGAGGCCATCCCCTTGCGGAACACCAGGTCTAAGGTGATAGCCACTGAGTTGGTGAAGATTTTTTCCCGAGTGGGGCTGCCAAAGGAGATCTTGACAGATCAGGGGACCCCATTTATGTCGAGACTAATGAAGGACTTATGCACCCTACTGCAGGTACGAGCCTTGCGAACCTCCGTCTACCATCCGCAGATGGATGGACTCGTAGAAAGGTTCAACAGAACCCTCAAGGCCATGATCCGGAAAGTGGTAAGCCGGGACGGGAAAGATTGGGATACCCTGCTGCTGTACCTGATGTTTGCTATCCGGGAAGTCCCCCAGGCCTCCACGGGGTTCTCGTCGTTTGAACTATTGTACGGGCGCCACCCCCGGGGCATCCTGGACATCGCCAGGGAAATCTGGGAGGAGGGGCCCACCCCGGGGAGGAATATCATTGACCACGTGCTGCAGATGAGGGACCGGATAGCTCGAGTCACCCCCATTGTACGAGAGCATTTAGAGAAGGCCCAAGGGGCCCAGCAAGCCCACTATAATCGCCAGGCCACGGTTCGGCGATTTCAGCCGGGGGACCAGATAATGATATTGGTGCCTACCGCGGAGAGCAAGCTGTTGGCCCAGTGGCAGGGGCCCTATGAAGTGCTCGGGCCTGTGGGAGAGACCATCTACAAAGTACGGCAACCAGGGCGCCGGAAGCAAGAACAGATCTATCACGTTAACCTGTTAAAACCATGGAGGGCCCGAGAGGCATGCGTGGTAACCTAGGAGGTGGTTCCGCAGGAACAAGTAAAAATATCCCCTGACCTAGCGCCGAACCAAAAGGCCGAGGCAGCCGAAATGATAGACCGCTACCAGGACGTCTTCACGACCAGCCCCGGTCGGACGACAGAGGTGGCCCACGACATCGTCACTAACCCTGGAGCCAGGGTTATGATGAGGCCCTACCGGGTACCCGAGGCAAAAGACAAGAGATCAGGGAGGAGGTGAAAAAGATGTTGGAGATGGGGGTCATTGAGGAGTCTCACAGCCAGTGGTGTAGCCCGATAGTGCTGGTGCCAAAGCCCGACGGGACTACCAGATTTTGTAACGACTTTCGTCGACTAAACGAGGTTTCCCAGTTCGATGCGTACCCCATGCCCCGTATAGACGAGCTGGTGGACCGAGTGGGCAAGGCGCGGTTCCTGTCGACCCTCGATCTGACCAAGGGATATTGGCAGATCCCCCTAGCTGAAGGAGCAAAGGAAAAAACGGCGTTCTCCACCCTGGACGGACTGTTCCACTATACGGTCCTCCCCTTCGGTCTACATGGGGCCCCCGCCACCTTTCAGCGGCTAATGGACAAGCTGTTGCGCCCCCATGCCGATTATGCCGCTGCGTATCTGGACGATATAATCATTTACACAACGGACTGGGAAACACACTTAAGAAAGGTAGAGAGGGTACTGAGTACTCTGAGGCAGGCGGGCCTCACGGCAAACCCGGCCAAGTGTGCCATCGGGCTAGCGGAGGCCCGATACCTGGGATACATCGTGGGGAGGGGCGAGGTGAGACCCCAGTTGAACAAGCTGGAAGCCATCCAGGAGTGGCCCCGACCTAACCGGAAAAAGCAGGTTCGGGCATTTTTAGGGGTAGTGGGGTACTACCTCAGAAGTAGGGCTCGGCGCGGTCCTATCGCAGTTGGTGGGGGACAAGGAGCACCCCGTGCTGTACCTCAGCCGGAAGCTCCTCCCAAGGGAGCAAAAATACGCAGTTGTGGAGAGGGAATGTCTTGCAGTAAAGTGGGCAATGGAGGCCCTCCGATACTACCTGCTTGGACGTCACTTTACCCTGGTGACTGATCATGCCCCGCTCCTGTGGATGCAACGAAATAAGGAGAAGAACGCACGAGTGACCCGGTGGTTCCTATCCCTACAACCGTTCCGGTTCACCATCCAGCACAGGGCGGGCTTCTGCCACGGGAATGCGGATGGGCTGGGCTATCCCGGGTTCACAGCATGGCGTCCCAAGTTGCCCAACCCGATGGGATTGAGCAGGGGGGGAGGATGTGTGACAGGGTCAGGCCAGATGGCTACGTAAGGGTGCTGGAACGCAGGTATATTAGCCCCAGGCTCAGCAAAGCCTTATTCCCTGGGTGATTCAGCTGGGGCTGCTTAACTAATTAGGCCACCTGGGGCTGCTTAACTAATTAGGCCACCTGGAGCTGATCAGGCAATTAGGACACCTGGGGCCAATCAAGGAGCCCCGCCCCAAACACTTAAAAGCCTCCAGTGCAAGCAGGCAGTGTGGGTTGTGGAGTGAGGAGGAGTGGAGGACGGAGGGTGGAGTTTACAGTTACAGTTGGAGGTTTGCAGTTGCAGTTACAGTTGGAGGTTTGCAGTTGCAGTTACAGTTGGAGGTTTGCAGTTCCAAAGCCTGCAGTTTGGAGTTGGCAGCTTGGAGCTGGCAGGCTGCGGCCTGCAGCCGGCGGCCTGCAATCTACAGAAGCTGAGAGTGGACCACAGACTACTCCCAGGGAAGGTAGTGATAGCCAGGGGCAGAGCAGGCCCCGTCCCCTCCCTAGGCCTTCCCCCAGCTGCCCGCCGGCCAAGCCGGAAGAGTGCAGGGCCCACGAGGGCGGAGTACTTCTCCCTCCCCCGCCCCCCACCTTGCCACATTATGTACATGATACCGATGCCAGTGCACAGCTATTACTTGATGCCCTCTCAAGCACTCTCCACTCATTCCCATGCATGCAAATGGGGGGTCAGTAGCCAAGCTGACGGCACAGTGTGGTACAATGATGCTGGGTATAGACCACAGCAGAGAATTTAGCCCTGTGTGTGTGTCAGTCTGTATTTCTTTCCCTGTGTCTTGGAAATTAATTTGTGAATAACAAGGCCTTGGCCAAATTTTTCAGATCTGGGTGCCTGAAATTAGGCACTAAAGTTGATCTTTAGGTGCCTAATTTTAGGTCTGATATATGCCTGATTTTCAAGAAGTGCTGAGCACCTGCATATCCCATTGACATCAATGCAAGTACTCAGTAACTCTGAAAATATCAATTTAGGATTCTGACTTTAGGCCTCCAGCTTTAAAAATTTGGCCCATGGCATGAATAGAGATTAAGCAGCTGGCCTCATGAGCTAAACTCCTAATTCCCTAGTGTTCCCCCCACATTCACATATAATGAGTCTGCCTAGACCTGGAGTGCATTGAAGGCAACGCAGGATTATTTATTTATATATAATAAATATATATGCAGTTGAATGAACTCAAGACTGTTGCAGAAATACTATATCACTACATCTCTCCACCTCTCACATCTGCACCTTCCTTTTTCTATATGCTTATGCTCAAGCTGTCTGGGACAGCATAATGTGCCTGAAGCGGAGGAAAACACATTTAGGAGGAAGCTTTTTAGGCCGGGGTTTTCAAAGAAGCCTAAGGGAATTGGATGGCTACATCCCACTGAAATTCAGTGGCAGTTGGGTGCCTAACTCTCTTTGCCTCCTTTGAAAATTCCAAGCCTTAAAGAACTTGATAGGGAAAAATGGCAACAGGCAACATAAAGCATGAGACTGGTTGTTGGGTGAACAGGAGACCCAGAACCTGGATCGCTGCCAGGTTGTGACCTGCTCTTGCAACCACTCATGCACTCTCACCGAAGCATGGCCTTCGGGACAGATTATAGCTCCTCTTGCATGGTGCTGGCACTGGGAGAACAGGCTGTTCTTCCCTTCGAGTCCACGTAGGGAGACGGAATGCTGTTCTCTGAACTCAAGGGAGGGCTGCTGGTGGAACACCATCCCCAGAGGGAATCTGTGTGGGTGGGATGTCGCTAGGCTCCAGCTGGGACAGCATAATTGAGCTAATGCACCCATTTAAATGAACAGATGTGACTAAATGAACCTAATGGGAATAGTTTTTTGTTGTTTACTCTGTTTGATTGAGCTGGGATTGTTCTTGTTTATTCAGCGAACTCTGGTCCGACTATCCAAGTGCCACTGGGAACATAAATATTTTCTTTGTCTGGATTATGTCTGGATTATGCTTCTGCATTAGGCACCGGGAAGAGTGGACTAGTTTAGGAAAAGTGGCTACGTTCCCAGTTTTCATCCCAACCCCGTTCACCCCCATATGCTCCCAGACTCATCATCTGCAATGTCCAAAATCTTTTTAGAAACGGAGCTCTGGCTCAACCGTTGGTTATGATCTGAAATCTCTGGATGTGGCTCTCTCTCATGTTTTGTTTCTGCCAAAACTGGAACCGCAAATGCCAAACTACTCTGAGAAAAGCTGTTCTCATGGTGTTTCCATTTATAACTGGCAGCGCTTGTCATCTTGCTTGTTACCCAAAGATTTTCAGCCCTGCTTAGCAGGCTGCAGGGTCTTGCCTTACCTGGAAATCAGTACCTGCTTCCCAGCAGCAGTACAGTTGCACTAATAGCTGTCAAAAGCGTAACCTTGTATAAATTGGGGGTAAAAATCCCTTGGCCCCCTCTAGACTAATTCTTGCACTATTGGTAGTAATGAGGTGCTGCAATGCACATGGCAAACTACTACTCATTTTCCTAGGGTAGATGCACCCAGGAAGATTGGCTAGTTAGGACCTGGCCTGAACTGTCTGGGATTCACCCAAAAAGCCGGTACTGAACATTAGCGCCATGTGAAGAGTTTGCAACAAACCCCAAAGCCTTGTGAAATTCACTTGGTTTCTGGTTTTAATAAAACCATGAAACTCCTTTAAAGGTTTGTTCTGGCATATGAGACTTCCAGGCCAACCTGGCTGAAAACGAGTGCAGAGGATTGATGGATTCGTATCAAGATGGGGACTTTGTGGGGTTTGGATGGTTTTTGATGCCAAACCAGGTTCAGCTGGGTAGTTTTGGCGCTTCTGAATGCTGAGATTTAGGGCCCCCACTTGAGACTGCTGAGGAGTGAGAATTCTCCTGGACCCGAACCACAGGAAGTGCTTGTATACATTTTGTAAACTCAAACTAGCCTGCTTTGCTCAGCTGTTCTCAGCATGGTCTCGATCTTCCAAGATGCTGGACCTTCCTGTGCGGTATTGAGAGAGCTCAAGTTTCCACCTCCTTTAGCAAGAGGAGAGGGTGCTCAGCAGTTTGCCGGTATGAACCCCCTGACACACAATAGCCCCAACACCTGCTTTCTTCTAGAAGGAGCTAGGTGTTAAATGACTCTTACTCTCTCTACCATAGGGTGACCTGGTTCTACGCCATCTATAAAGATTTAGGAGATGGAGACAATATTTTTGGTCTTTGAATATACAAGCAAAGCATCCAGAGTACAGCAGTTTCACTGTCTGTTAATTTTCCTCCATATAAAATCCCATCCTGTCCAATTGTTGCCAGTTTAATGGCTCAGGGGGAGAGAGGGAGAAATGAAAAAGTTTTACACACTTTAAAGTTATTTTGTTAAATAACGCTTTTATCAGAAGGTAATCCTGAAGCTGAGTTCTATTATGTGAACATATATTGATGTGGCATGTTTAATTTACCTGGATACTACATTCTGTCGGCTTTGGGGGATCCTTCCTAGTTGATTGCAGCAATGCTTTTGGCCATGTTTTCTAACACTGTTTCATAATATGGTTACAGTTATCTGACTTCAGGTAACATAAGGGACTGCAAACCCTACCAGCCCTTTCCTGCCAGCCTTATCCACGTTGACTTGAGAGGGACTCTTGTGGGTGTTTACTCATGACTCGTGGGTAAGAGTTGTGGAATTGGTGTCTCAGGGGAAGGTGATGGATAGAGACAGAGCTGGGCACCCAACTGCTCCTGCTCCTGACAATCAGTGGGAGCTGGTGCCTATGTGATCTTTGTGCCTTTGGATCTCAACCTCCCCTCCCCCCCGCCAGCGCTTAAGGCTGCGCTTGGTTAAACACTGCAAGCCAGATCCTGAACTGGGGTCAGTCGAAGTCAGTATAGCTACAAGGATTTACACCCACTGTGGATTTGGGCTCATATTTCAGAAGCCTGCAGAAGCAACTACCTCGCAGAGAGAGTTTAGATATCTGTATCCTGTCAACGGTCAGGCTGCTACTTCCAGGTCGTTGGCGGTTCCCTAGGGATGAGGTGGTAGGGCTGCAATGTACTAAGCCATGACCAGCTACTAGGAAGCGGAGGGAAATGAATGCCTAGTCTGAACAGCTGCCCTGGGGGATATCTTTTGTGTATCCCATGATATTTTGGGCTTTCTTTGAAATGTCCCCAGGTGGTTGGCCTTATTCATAATCTTTGGGACCATCTTTCCTCAATGCACATGGGCTGGGGACCAAAGTTCCCGTTAACCTTTAAGGGGAGTAAAATGGAATCCAAAATGTGACAAGAGCAGAGAAGAGTAAAATATTCAGATTCCTCCCTCTTATTAGCCCCCGCACAGATGTGTCTGAATTCTGTGTGTGGGGGCCATGATAATGCATGTTTCTCTAAGCTACTCTTGGGCAGCTTTCACTATTGAAGAGTGATGACCTTTTGAGGTACAATTTTCCTAAAGTGAATATCAAAATAAAAGCATTCTCCATCACTGGAGACACGTGAAACTAACTTGGGGCAGTCGTATACTACAGGGAGAGATCCTTTCTGCCTGAGGGATGTGACCTGTTAACTCTCTTCCGTTGCTCATTTCTAGGGCTCCTGAATGTACCTTTCTTGTGTTTTCCATAATCTTACTTCCCAGGTTTGCTGTTTGTGTTGAACAGGATCTTCCTGGCCTTTTTCCCTCCCAGCGCAGCTACCTGTGCCCTTGACTCTTGCAGTGGAATCACAGCGCTGAATTGCCATGTGTTGTAGGTTCATAAACACAGGACAGTGGATGCATGTCAGGTTTTGGCACAAATAGAAGTTAGGCTGGGAAAGAGAAAAGCAGCAGCACAAACATAGATAAGTGCAGTACCAGCAAAGGGAGCAGAGACAAATACAGGCCAAGTAAACTGCTATCTGCAGTGACCTTTGCTTCTCCAGCTTTCCGGTGTGAAAGTTGTCCTTTGAGACGGGGCATTTTTTACAGAGGAAGATAGTAAATTCTTGTAAATTCTCTCATAATAAGTCATTTTCTGCACTTCATTGCAGGAAATAAAACTGTCCTGGCAAAGATGCTGCTTCTTTCACTTTATTATACAAACAGGATTTGCCTTATTAAATTAAAGCTGCTATGAGGAAGTCACTTTTTGCTGGAACAAAAACTAATATTATTTTACAGCCCATGTTACAGCAAGTGGCTGTACTTCTGGCTTTTGGGGGAATATTTTTTATCTTGGTTTTGCTTGGTATTTGGAACTGTAAAATGCTCTGAGTTAATAAATCATCAGAAACAAGGACATGACCTTGATTCTATGTGCAATATCAATATATTACCTAACACAATCATGAAATGGAAGAACAGTTCCATTTGTATAATTCTGCATTAAAAATCAGCAGATCTCTGCATTTTAAATGCTATCTGCAGCGTCTCCACCACCATGCGTGTGGGGGCCCCTTTTTGAATGGAAAATAAATAGCGTACGAAAAGGATGCAAATGAGCATTTCAGTGCCATTGCCTGCCTTATAGAGCCACGCTCCAGTGACGCTTTGGAGGCTTCAGTGAAATGGGTTATTTGCAAATGGCCTGCAAAGCTGGTGACAATTTGTGTGTTGCAATTTGTCTAAGCCAGTCTGTGGCCATGATCCTAGTTAATTGCTTTGATAGTTTACCAAAATCAGGGATTTTGAGTCAGGTGGGCAAACAGCAGGTATCTTAATTTTGCAGCTGCTAGGATAAACCCCTTTTTCTGCCACGTAGGATGCAGGTAGCTCTCCTGGTGTTCTGCCTTCCTCTTGGTGGGAATGGTAGTCCTTTGTAAGGAAAGGATATTAGTCTGAGAAGCATCTCTCTCAATGAAAAGAGCCTGCTTCTCTGGTCCTAGATCTGCTATTGATCACATGATTAATAGAAAGCTAGCAGGGAACCATGCCTTTGTTTGTTCAGTCCCTCTAGGCATAGTCAGGGATTTCAGGAGGTAAATGGAGGGGGTGTACAAGTAAGAGACCTTTGAAATCCTAAGAACATTTCAGCCCAAACTCAATATGAAATACTCTTCCCTCCCCTCATTTCCCTCCTGCTGTTCATCAGACATGTTGAACCTATATTTGGTTTATTCCATCTTCTGAATGTAATTCTCTTGCTGAGTTTCTTTGCTGTTGGTGAATCTCAGCTCACTCTCCCACTCTCTGCTGTGTCATTTGCTGTCATTAATCCTATACTGAAAAAACCCAAAACCAACCACACTCCATGACAGATGTGTGTAGGAGCAGGAAGTTAAGTCCGTGCTCTGTGGGTGAAGATATAAATGACACGTACACAGTGGACTGACCTCATCTCTCCAGTAGCTCCATTTATTTACTCTAATGGTACTAAACACTGTCATATCTGAGTATTTCTGATCACTTCAAGAAGTTGCGCTATCTTACACCAGGGCTGTGTTTGGCTCAGCATGTCCAGGAGGTCAGTAGAATGCTAAATGACACAGTTGGCTGAGATCTGATGTAGATTTTGCACCGCAGCCTTTACGCACGGGTTTTCAATGGCTTTCGGTCATTTCCAGCAGCAGGTTACTGAAAGATGTCTCAGTGAACCAGCTCATGTTTGATGACTCACTGGTAGGACCATGTGCAGCCCCTCTGTCGCACAGCCCCTGCTCAGCCTGAGATTTCGCATGAGAACAGCTGAGACAGACCATCCCAGACTAGCCGGTCTCTGTGCATGCAGAAATTGGACGCTGCTCTGAGTGACATCGACGTGAATTATTTCCAAAACAATGTCACTTTCCAAAACCAGAGCTGGATTTTACAGACTGTAAAACATGGCATCAAGTGAACTAGAAAACAGGCATTTTACCAAAATACCTGATGTCCTGAAAGGATCTTTCTTGCCTTGTTTGACCTCCTGCTCCCTGAATCACAGAAGCACAAATGGCTTGAATAAAGAAATTAGCTACTGTAGTGTAAAGTCAAGGACTCAGAAGGCGCCATCCCCATTTCCTCAGGGCCTCACGTCTCAGCATTTGCCCTTCTGCCAAGGAGGGTTACCTGGGATGTGCAACATTTGCCCTCAACACTACATCTCTGGGCCGCTGAAGAGCAGTGCTGGCCACTTACTGCCCTGGAGGCTGAGCACCTTGTCCGCTTAGGGGGAGATTCAGTTGCTTAGTATTCGTATGAATTACTTGTATTACAGTAATGCCTAAAGGCGTTAACCAAGATTGGGGCCCCTCTGAGCCCAGCACAGTACAAACATGTAGCAAGTGACACCTTGCCCTGAAGAGCATACAGTCCTAATGGAGAAGACAGGCAAAGGAAAGGACTGTTATGCCCCTTTTAACGAGGGAAACTGAGGCCCAGAGAGGCTAAGTGACCTGCCTAAGGTCACATGAAGAGTCTGCTGCAGAGCAGGGAACTGAATCCAGATCTCTGAGTCCCAGTCCAGTGCTTGAACCACAAGAGCTTCCTTCCTCTGTGCCCTGGAGCAAAAGGCTTGTGGTTGGCTGTTCACATTAGAGACAGAAGATGAGGTCTGGGTAAGAAATGGACAGAGCCATCAGCCGTCGCTCAAAGGGAAGCCAGTCCATTCTGCACTTTCCCTGGGTTGTGTCCTCGTGCTGTGCTGTAGCTCATTATCCTATCTACGTATCAGACAAGTCTGATACTGCCTTGGGGATCCGTACCACTTATGGACTGAACGCAGAGTTTGCTGAGCTCTGCGGGGTCCTATCTACAGATGCTGCTCAGGTCAATTTTATTTACAGTTTGGAGAATCCAAATCTTGGTTTATTTCTGGTTGTCACCCAAATGGTAGCTGTGCAGTAGGATCTCAAGGCACTTCTGATGCAGCAAAGAGTAGCTGGTAGATTGAGAGCAGAGAGAGTCGGAGATTGACTTCTGCTGTGGCAGATGGTTGGCCAGAGCTGAGCAGCTCCAGATGGCAGGTCAGAGTAGACTGTAGTGACGGAAAAGATCACAGGCAGCAGAGTCTCAGAGTACCCCTGCCTCCTCCCTGCCAGCCTATTCAAACGGTTGACTATCCTTGGAGATCTATTACAGTCTCAATGGGCCTGTCATTTCCACTTGAGCATTGCAGGGATCATATCAAAAAGAGGGAAAGAACGTGTGTAATGGGATCTGCCTTTGAAGAAGAAAAAGAAATCCTCTCTTAGCTAAGGCAAGAACAATGCTCCTTTTCAAAAGGAAAACTGAAAGGCAGCCTGGGCTAAATAATAAATATGCCAAGCCCCGCAAGAATCCCACTGATTAAGCAGTTAGATTGTTGCTCTTTTCCCAAAGAGTTGCTTGATTGCATGTGTGATGCTGTCTGGAATAGAAGTGATCATTTATAATATTATTGATATCGATATTGCAAAATGACAATGATTCTTACAGGTATCAGTGGAAAGGTCATAATTCGCTAAGATTGATAAGCACATTTATGTGTGTGGGTTGGTTTTGTATTATAAGTAATAAATATGTCTGGAATATTTGTATTTCAAATTTGTGCTGTATTTCTGGGTGACACCCCAGAGGGGATGGCAACAGCAGTAAGCCTGCTTAATGGCCCACCAGTTGTACAATTCAAATGTACAATGAATCCAGTGAAAGAACCCAGAGACTATCCCTCATGAGTCACCAGGACATGTAAGCACATGCCCAGGGACGGGGGACTCTGAAGCTTTTCCATACTATGTGTTCTGTGAATGTGTTTGGGACAAAGGAAGTACAAGCCCAATGGCAGAAGCTATAAAATGCGGCTGCACCATCTCCATTTTGTCTTCATTCCTGCTTCCTTCCTCTGGATCAACTCATTTTACAACTGAATCGGTGAAACAAAGGACCGAGACCCACCCAGATACTGGATGTACACCAGAGGAACCGTACAGGCATGCAAACATCACACTTCTGCTGAGAATCTGATATATATGGACTTTGAAATCATTCGTATGTGTCTGATAGCTTTGGCCATTTAATGTCTCTCTTCTTGTTTGTTTCTTTCCTTTTATAATCAACTTTTAGTTTTAGTTACTAAAGGATTGGCTGGCAGTGTGGTATTTTGGGTAAGATCCAAACGTATATTGATCTGGCAATGTGGCTGACCCTTTGGGGATCAGGAGGACATTTTGGTAAAGGGAATAGAGTTTAAATAACTTATCTCTTTACGGGGCCCAGTTGCTGATTGGAAGCTAGAGACTGAAATGCAATAAGGGGGCTGTGTACGTCTTGCTGTAGCTTCTTGATAACCAGTGTGGGAAATCAGAAGCACTGTTTGTGACTGGTTGGTGAATCTAACTTCAGAGTTAGCGGCTAGTTCTGGGAGAATCTGCTCTCCTTTTGCAGCTTGTCCTAGCCTTGGCATTTTCAGGAGAGCTATCCTAGGCACAGACGGATCACAATATGTTCACTTGCTAATTTGTTACAAGGAAAGCACAAATTTTCTAAATTTGCAGCCAAGGGTGCAGTCGTGTGTGTGGATGCGTGCATGCGCGCGCGCACTCACACAAGCAAAATGGAAAGATAATGTTCCAAGTCAGGACAGAAGGTAGTTTACTCCAACCATCTTCATTGTGGAGTATCCCTCAGTTCCAGGCTTAGAAACCCTGGTGATGTTGTTATACTAGGAAATATAAATCACATCACTATCTTCTTCTGAAAAAAACAAACCAAACACACTTCTGTACTGCTCCTTCTCTTCTTGGAAACACAGATAACCACTACTAACATGTAAAGAATGTGTATGTGTGGGACCAGACTGTGAAACTGATACAAGAACTATGCACTCCTATCTGTCATGAGCATGGCAGTTCAGGTGCCATCTCACTCAGGATGCTGTCAGACAGGCTGAGAGAGGCTTAGGCTGGATTTGCTGTCCACTATGCCACACATTTACCCATGGCACACAGTCAAGGGCATAGGGGAGCCCTTAGCATACAGCTAACAACAACAGCTTTGCACTTAAACAGCATCTTTCATCCAAAGATCTGGAAATGTTCATGGATCTCAAGGACACTAGCTGAGCATCACAGAACCCCTGTGAGACAAGGACTCATTACAATCCTTGTTTTTACAGATGGGGAAAATGTGGCACAAGGAGGTGACCTGACCAAGGGTGTCCAGGGCCAGGCTGAGCCAGGACTAGAATCCAGAACTTCTGATTCCCAGGCCCCTGTTACCTGGGTTCTAACCCAAAGCTCATGGTAACTTTACTTTGTGTGAGGTGGTGCCAGGAAACAAGTCAAATGGAGACATGGCCGTCCAGCTGATAGATGGACAAGTAGAAACAGTATAACACAACAGTGCTCTTCCTACAAAGCTATGCTTTACTTAGGCACAACCACAACACGAGTGCGCTCTTACTTTAAAGGCATACTTTTACTTAGGCTCAAGCACTTACACGCGTCTGCAACTCTCAAGCCTTAATAATTATTGAAGCCGGGGCGGCTTTCCGATTGGCCAGATCTTCCAGCTGTCTTTGTAGGGTCCAAAAACACACTCACTCACTACTGAGTCCAAACAGAGACCCCCCTCCCCTATTTATCCTTGTTAGTAGACAATAACACGTCAAGAAACAAGAAAAAAAACGTCAAAAGCTATACCTAAGATTACCAGAGTACTGAATTAGTGAGGTATGTTCTGACAGAATTTGCATATCTTGAGGCCGGGACAAACATCTCCCATAGGGCATGCATAAATAAGTTTACTGGTCTTTTCCTGAAACACAGATCCCAGCATGTCCACCACAGCATCAGGAAGGGAGAGCAGGGTCAGGCAAAGATTGATAAAGGGGCTTCCCTCCCCTCCTGGCTTAGTCATGCCAAGGCTGCAGAGCCCTACTGAAAGGCCGATCAATTTTAGCTTCTGTTAGCAACTATGATACACTATTGTGTGGTCCTTGGCCCTTTTACTGATCTGTTCAGAATCTCCCCCTACAGCCCCCTGATTATTGATCACTAAATGATGCTCTCACTACAGATGCTGTGAGCTCAGGAGAAGAAGCCTATCTGGTATCTAGGCTCCCACAACCTGGCCCAGGGGAGGCACAGCATAGTCCTTAGATGGGTCATTTCTTTTTAGAGCAGCACTACAAATGGGTTGGCTGCTGACCCAAACCTTCTAAACTACCTCAGCCTGGAAACTGGGCCGAGAACATAGTTTGACCAGGCTTCAAGCACACATCAGTTTGAGTATAGCTCTAAAAGTGGGCCCAGGTTTTAAGGGATGCTTCTCCCATCCCTGACCCTGGATGAAGAGGGAGGAACCATACCTTCTTGCCCCTGAATGGACAAGGAGTGAAACCTTTGCCAGCAGAGCAGGCCTGAAGCTGCTATCACAAAAGCACAGTTTTTGAAATGATACTGTCCTGGCGTGAGTGTGGAGTGGAGCTATTTGAAGTTATTTGTTTCAAACTCCCCCAAATTTCTGCGTTTGTCTGCATCAGCAGTAGACTTGAGGCTTGGACATGAAAGCACAGCATTGGACTTTTCAAGATAAGCAAAGCAGTTTGCTGAGAGCCCAAAATTACTGTTTCCTAAGTGCCAACTTTCTACTTCATCAAAGCAAATTTAAAGTGGAAGGATTTAAAGTGGGACTTTTGTACTGGGGAAGGCTTTCAAACATGGGACTTGAAACAGAAAGCCTGGCACGTGGTTCTTCAGAAATGCCTTGCTCTATGTTCTGAATGTGGAACACAACTGTGTTTAAACAGGGGGTCCCTCCCTGTCAACCTGTCTTGAATCATGCAGCAAAGTTATAAATTGGAAGTGGGAACAACAAAAACAGCAACAAACTCATGGCACAAATGCAAGATCAAGGCTCCACTGTTAGATCTGGCAGAAAAAGGGGCCATCTGTAAAGGAATAAACTTTCCTCCTCACACAGGCAAGTGGATAACAGCAAAGGTGATGCAGGGAGAAAACAGCCAAGCAAAGAGGCTATAAAATTAAGCACCAAAACTCATATCCGTTATCTAACTAGGTGGCTTGATTTTCACTGGTGCTGAGTATCCACAGCTCTTTCTGCAGGTAGTAAAGCTGTAGTTGCTCCTCTGGAAACCAGGCCATTCTTATCCAAGTGTCTAAACATAGATTTAGGTGCTGAACTTTATGTGCCCACGTTGGGCGTGTTGGCCTTGGCTGTCGGGACAGCCCCTCTCTAGATCCTTGGAACAGAGAGCAGGCCTCTGCACCTTCTCTGGGCAAACCGAGGCCCTGATCCTGCACTTGGATCCTCATGGATGGATCTTCATGCCTGGATGAAGCCTCCTCAGTGAGGTAGTAGGGCTCTGTGCCGGCAGCAAGATTTGCACCTGCAGATGCCATGACAGGGGCCTCCGTCGGTTCCGAAGATGGCAGCAGATTCAGCAGATAAAGCTGTTTTATCCATGGAGTGGGATGATCTGCAGTCATAGTTAACATCTGCTCTAATAGATGGTGCTCCGGAAACCCATCCATCCCTTCCGAACAGTCAGATCTGTGGCTCTGTATTGCATCTGCCAGCTCCTGTATATTACGGATTCCATTGCATTATGCAGCCTCCTGGTGTCAGCCGTAGCTATTCATCAGCACAAGCCTTCGTAAGCTGTACCTTTTAAATGTCAAATGTGTTACTTTCGTCTCCCTGCTTGCATTGCTCTCTGACCAAGGTATTTATTCTCACTAGCAGATATTTATTGCTGCTACCTAAGTTATACCTCCCCCCACAAATGACTAAATATTTATGTATTTTTATTTTTGCCAGTAAATTAAACTCTGGCTAATGGTCCTGTTAAACCTGGTTATGAAGAGAAATCTATTCTGGGTCTGCCAGCAAGATGATAGGAATGGCATCCTGCTGTCACACTGCCAGTGCACATGTGCTAATTTCAAGACACTGCCAGTTGCTAGGGAGATACCGGAGGGGGAATCTTTGGGCTGGACTAAGCCTTGGCTGCGTCTAGGTTGGTAAAGTATGAGGAGAGGCACAAAAGATTTCCCTCTTGTGTTGCTATCCAGAGATCAGGTAGACTCTCCTAGGATGCAGTTTTCCCCTGTGCAGAGGGTCCCTATGAGGCCAAGGTACCAAAGAAGTTTTCTCAACAGAGGCATGTTCTAGCCTTAAAATTTCCCCACTGAAGCTGGTGCAAAGCCAGCGGGCCGGGGGTGGGGAGGGTTGGGGTGGTGCATAATGATCCCTTTCCCCAGGTTCCTGGCAGGGCTTCAGGCACAGCTCTCCCTCCAGAGACGAGCAACAGCTTCAAGTCACAATTCTGGCAATAAGCTGGATGGGCAGGGCGCTCCCCCTGCACTCTCTTGCTTGCTCTCTCTTTTCACCAGGTGACCCCTCCCCAGCACTGAGTTCTGGGAGAGCCTGATGTAGCGGTGGCTCTGTCACCCTACGAGGGAGGGCATCGTGCCCTCGCCTCTTCCCACTCCTCTGGGGAGACGCTCACGTGCCCTGCTCCCAAGCTGGTGTCCTGTCAGGAGCCAGTCACAAGCTAGCTGCCAGGGCTCAGGAGAGGCGCTGCAAATCCCTGGCCATCCTTGAAATCTGGAAATGAAACCCTCTCTTTTCCCTCCGAGAGTCCCGCGTGCGGGATTCTCCACTCAGCACTTGCAGGGACCAGGAACTGAGCTGCAGGAATTCTGCTTTCTGATGACCTTATTCATGATTCTTCATTCCCCAGATAAGTCCCACGGCTCCGCTGTGGGTTTGTCCACAGCACCGCGGGACCCGGAACCATGTCAGGGCCCTGTGGCCTCGCTCCAAAACCGTTACCTGACACTCCTGTAAATGACGTGTCCTGGCCACACTGGCAGCAAACACCACATGGGAATCTGGGTGCTGCCACGCTGGCCGGCAGTGGTGCACTGCCATCGGGCCCTCAGCTGCTGGAGGCCAGGCCAGGCCATGGACGAAGCTGTTTGTGCAGGTTATTAGCACCTGTAGGAGAGGAGCCTGGAGTTCTGTTTCCCAGGAGTGAGATCTCCAGTTCAAGGCCCCATGCCCAGCTCTCTGTCTCTCTCTCTCAGGTGAAGCTGACCTAGAACACTACAGGCAGATTCTCATGGTTGCCAAATGTATGTCGGAAATGATTAGTGTGAAGGAGAGAGGCAGGGCAGAGGAGCAGCCACAGCAGAGGAAGAGCCTCCTTGGCTGACCTTGGGGGCGGGTAAAGGAGAGTGCGACAAAAGCTGGGAACATCAGCCTTCAAGCCACGGAGAGGGGCTAGGAGAAGAGGGAGCTTCCCAGCAAAGCTGCCCCCCCATCTCTTTTTCTCCACTTCTCCCCCATGTGACGTTTTCACCTGCGCTCAGGCAGTTGGACTCTGGCTCCATGTTTGCTCCAATGAAGCAGTGGGAATGAAAGTCTGTCCGAAGCAGTGCTGCTTCTAGTAAACATTGCACCTCTGGTTGGCCCGTGGCTACAACCAGCGTAGCCAGATAGGCACATTCCCGGGGTGTCTCACTCTCAAGCAAGAATCTCTCTGCCAAACTTACTGCCCCCAGAGCCAAATCCATCCCTGGGGTAACTCCATTTACTTCTGTGGGACCAGGAAGAGTCTGTCTCCCGTATCTTTGTCCAGGAGACAAAGTTATTCCCATCAACAAGAACATCCCATGGGTTCGTTATGCTGTATGATAAAGTCAGTCTGGACGGCTTTAAAAGGGTGTTCTGGGGCCGGTATGAGGGCCTGAAAAGGTTAAAAACCCTCTGCCTGGCAGGCAGAAGAGAAAGCACAGCAGGGCAATTAAAGGCACTGGACCCAGTGAAGGGTGGGGCTAGGGTATTTAAACCCTGCCTTCCCTAAAGGAGGGGGAGGGAATAACTGCAGGGGAAGCTGCCAGAAGGTGTGGAGCAGCTGGAGAAGTTTCCCTCCCAAGCCAGGAGACAGAGCTCTGCTACAGCCAGGGGAGACGAGGTAGCTGGGGGCCCCTAGCCCACACGCAGAGGTAAAGCAGGAGACGCCCCGGGGGAGGCTGGCAGTTTGCCACAGCTGGGATAAAGTTACTCCCCCAGGGAGTGTATCTCAGGATACCCTATTCTCCCAATGTCTCTATCCTGAGCTAATGCCCTTCTTCACTGCTGAGAATAGCATGAGAATAGCCATGTCCTGACTCCATCCCTTAATATCTTCAGTTCACTTAGTTTAGACCCCACTCCACCCTCTACAGCAGGGATCTCAAACTCAATTGCTGTGGCGGGCCGCATTTACATTGAGTGGAGTTCAGGGGGGCCGCACATGACACACACTACTCTACTGTACCTTTCATGCTCTACTCTCCGCCGAAAAAATCTCCACGCAGGGTAAAATTCGGCGGCACAGTAGGAGAGAGAGGCTCTCACAGGGACTTGCAGGCTCCACTGTCCGCCGTCAAATCTCTCTGTGGGGCCCACATTCGGCGGCCATTTCCTTTTTAAGACGGCCACAGCTTCCCGGAGCTCCGCTCAAAAAAAAATGCCAGCACAAGCCTGCAGCCGGATTCGGACTGCGGGCCGCATGACACAAGCCCGCGGGCCGCAGTTGGCCCGCGGGCCGCGAGTTTGAGACCCCTGCTCTACAGTCAGTCACAGGGTGGCCGTCTGCAATCACTTGAATGCTACCGGCCTTGTGCCTGTTCAGACAAAGAGGTTGCTGCTTTGTGCTCCGTGCCGAGTCCTGCTCAGAGGTGCAAGGGGAACACATACCTCTGCAGGGGCTAGCATTGCCAGAAAGGGGTGAGACAACAGGGTGGTCTTGCTCCCCCCTTCCTGGAGCAGGAACGTGGCTGGTTATAGGGTAGGGAGTACGTGCTCCATCCTGTCCAGCTGGTGGAACAACTGCTGCGTTGTGCGCCCTTTGGGTGACCCAAGAGGAACCCTGGCTGTGATTTTTCTCTGCAGCAGCTGTGTGTGATGCAGCGATGGTAGCCAGAGGATGGGCACTGCACACTTGGTCTTTCCTGGAAAAGCTACTGTTACTGCAGGTCTGCTGTTGCTGGCCCTTGTCTCCCTCTTGTGTGGGCACTGAATTGCTGTTCTCTGCAGTGGTCGTCTGCGGAGAAGACACTAATTTGCTTCGTTGTTCTCATCCTTCAGTTCCATTTCTGCACTGTGAGCTGAACAGTAATGGCCAAGCCCTCTCCCCAGTCCTCCACCTCCACCCTTCTATCTACCACTGCCTGCAGATTCTGCCATAGCCACGTAGCCAACCTGTCAGAGCCGCTACCATCACCGGGCCTTGGACATGAACCCCACGTTCCCCACACACCCGCTTTCTCCCTGAGCCCTTCACTCCCCCCTCCAACTATGAATCTACCTTCTTTCATGCAACCAAGGTAAAAGAAAAAGAATCTAATTAAAATCTAAATAACAGACTTGTAATTATCATAGTGTTTAATCCTAGACGTTGTGCCTTTGATGCACTATAATTTAATTTCATGACTAATTATAAACTAGCAAGAAAGCAAATCTATTTTTTGATCAGAAAGATGTATTGCAATAGATAATGTACTCTGGAAGCCTGACATACACTCTTCATGGTATGAAACTTTTCCAGCTACAGTTTGATCAGTGCCAGTTACAGTTAACGTTTCGTGTTAGCCCCGATCATGCAAACGCTTGCTACTCTTGTGCTTAAACCTAAGCACGTATGTAAAACTTTGCAGGTGTTGGCCTTAGTGTGGAAAGATAAGGCTTTCTTGGCCTTGCATTAGATAATGGGAGTGAATTTAGGGCTCACAAACAAAGGCACTGATCGCTAGAAAGATGAGGGGAATTATAAAAATTGTCATTGAAGTTGTTTCCCTTTTTAAAAAAAATGAAATTCAAAATTTTGATGAAGATTTTCTTAGAAATTTAAAAACTTCAGGCCAGTTGTATAGCTGGTCAGAAATGGGGAATAATCTGAAGGATTCCACCCAGAGAATCCTCAAAGCAGCATCAAGATTTTCCACTGTGGACTAGTATCCCTTGTAGCTAAAAACTGCTAATCAATAGCCTAACTCTCAAGCAAGAGCCACTCCCGTGGGTCTATTCTTCACCATCCGGAGCACCATCAACTGACAAAGGGGCTTCCAGGCCAATTTGAGAACCCACTACATGGATCCTGACCTGTGATTTTGAGGATGAGGAGCAAGAGGGAGGCAGTTGTTGATGGATGCATTAATCCTGCCTTTAGCTTGCTTTATGACTGAGGGAGGCTACAAATGGGATGCAAAGCTAGCTCTGATCCGTGTTTCACCTTTTCCTATGGTTCCCTCTGTGAGTTTAATGCTAGGCTGTAGTTAGAAATACCTGAAGTAGACAAAGATGCTGTCCAATCCCAGAACCATTCCCATAGAACAGAACCAATTAATTTATGGTAATTAATAATTTCCATTTTACAGCTAATGACGACTATGGAGGTAAATCTAAGCTACCTGTTGCTGTGGCATCCAAACAGTGAGGATTGCAAAGCAATTTAAAGCCATCAATTAACCCATAAACCTCCTGAGCAGCAAGTGAACGTTATCATCTCCATCTTAGAGCTGGGACGGCAGAGGCACCGAGGGGGGGGCATGACATAACTTCCCCACGGTCACATAAAGGGTCGGGGCAGAACCTGCTGTAGAACCTAGGAGTTCTGACTCCTGGTCTCCTACTCCAACCTCTTAGCACACAGAGCTGACGGGAGGGAGCACCCTTCTTGCAGAGCACCAAGGGGCACTGGCAATGAAGCATGCCTTGCTTGTTCCCTTGGAGTGGCTGCCACAGATTTTCCTACTGGGCAGCCCTGTCCCCATTGTTAGTTCTGAACAGTTGCGTGGTGCGTTGCCTAGATGACCAGAACTCCTACACAATGCTATTTATTCTGAAAGACATTTTACCTTACCTGCTGTTGCAAAACCCTAAGACGACTGGGTGTCACATAAGATTCCCTCCTATAAGATGACGGGGCTTCAGATTCCTGCCCCAAATGCCCCCTCCAGGGAAGCTAATAGGCAACGGCCAAATGTATTTAGAGTAAAGCTCCCTGACCTGACCCCACCCACATGTCCTGTAAAATATGAGGCTAATTGGGATGTTCACATAAAACTGGGACAGGCCAGATGTGAGCCAGGCAGCAATTAGTAACATCCCTGTTCTTTGTATTCCAGCAGTGCATGTAGCATGCTAGATATTGACCATCTCCTCCCTTGCCCCCCGGAAGACCTGGTCTCTGCCCATATGAGATTACACTCCATGGGCTTGATTGTGTCTGGGAATGATGCAAGGAGCCTGTTCATGTGGTCCAAATGCTTATTTCTGCCGCGTTGGGGTTGGTTTCCTCTGTGCTCTTATGTTACCGGTAATTTCTGCTAACATCCTCAAAACAGCAAAAGCAGATTCACAATCCCTCTGAGGGCGCCTGTGTGCTCCTCTGTCTGTGCTGGCACTGCTCTGTGCTGCTTTACCGCTAGCACCAATGTGTTGGTGGCAGGTGTGCTGCATGCTCTTATTGGGATTTCGGCTGGGCTGGGAGCTAGCGAATTGCACTCTGCAGTGTGTACTTCAGCAATGCAGCAGAGTCAGCTAACAACAGTATGCTCATGTACAGTGTGCAGAGTAGTAACTACGAGCCTGGAGTTAGCATGTTTTTTAATGCCATGATGTTTCTAGAAACAGAGCAACAGGGAGATGTTAGGGCCAGATCCTCAGCTCGTGTAAATCGGCACAACTCCATGGACATCAGCAGAGCCATGTCGATCTCTGTTAGCTGAGTATTTGTCCTATTATTTTAGCTCGGTAGTGTCACAGATGAGCAAGGAAAATATGAAGCGTGTTCATATGCCATAGTTCTGTCGGCTGCGTATCCAAAACTAGGAAGGTTTAGATGTGTCCTTGGGAAGATCAAACATAACAGCTGAAGGTTGGCCACAGTCAGATTATGGCTGGACTGGGCTTTGTTCTCATCATTTAGAGACTCCTAATAAAAGTGCATCATTCCTGTTCTGTTTTCTTCTTGAGAACCAGCCAAAGAGGGAGTGACAGTGTACGTGTGTTTGTGTGCAGGCCCCGTACAAATGTACTTCTTAAGACGGATATATTGGCAAGGAGGACAGGCTGCATCTCTTGTTCCTTGCAAGGAGACATTCCAAATCATATTGAAGAGTTCAGCAAAGACTGAAATTGAGTCTGACATGCCATTAGAATGGCAGCAGGGCAGTGAATACTATTAAGGTGAATCTGTGTTTAATGTTCTCATTGGAAACCTGCACTCCTGGCTTCTCATCAGCAGAGACTGGCTGTTACTTACTGAGCCACTGACATGCAGCATATGGGAAATGTCCCTCATGCTGGAGGACAATTACTTTCACGTAGCAGGTGTAGTAAACCTAGGCTTTGAAACTCGAGTAGGGGAGACTCCAGAGAACAGACCCTGGTCCAAATCCCACAAAAATGTGTGGCAAATAAAGGAACAGCTTTGTAGTCAAAACAACTCTGGCCACTAGCCCCATTATGTGCCATGAGAGATACTCTTATCAGGACATGAGTTCAACCATCTCAAACAGTTTGCATCTCGTAAAGAAGGGTGGTGAGTGCGAAGTCATGTCCTGAAATCTCACAGAGCTGCAAGAATCAGATTACTTTACTGAAAACAAAAAGAAAAAACAAATGAACAAAAATGTTCTGGGAAAATGTGCCACCCCTAGAGACTGTGATCCTTCCTCCATGGCATAGGTGTCAAACAGGAATTCTGTCTCCCCTGCCCAGTCCGCCCTTGGCTTCTCTACTGAAATTACCAGCAAGGGGGGCCTCTGGTGCCCGTTGTCCTGTGATTTTTATCTGGTTTGGGCACATGTCTGCAAGGCGCTGGACTGAGCTGACATGCTCTGCCAAGCAGCCCTCAGAGAATAACTCCTTGGATAACCACTTGGGTTGCTGCTGGCTAGAGCTGGACTCGGAGGGGAAAGGCTCCGTCAGCCATTCCCAGTGTGCAGAATGGTCCAGTCACCCAGAGGCAGGCTGGTGTTACGCAGAGCCACTGTGAAACCTTGAAGCTTTGGCTGTTGCCTTTGTCTTTCCTCCTGTTGCACTGAGTGATGCTTCAGCTGGCTGCTATAACCATGCCACTTCTGCTTTGAATCTCTGCTCTGCCTTCCCATTCACAGCCACGTCAGAGCCAAGCTTCTTGTGTCTCCTCAATGCCTTTCATTATTCCATCCATCCCTGCTGGTCTCCTGTTGTCACACCCTCCCCTCTCTCTGCTTGGTGCTCGTAGAATCAGAGAAATGTAGGGCTGAAGGGTCCTTGAGAGATCATCTAGCCCAGCTCCTGCACCGTGGCAGGGCGAAGTTAACCTAGACCACCCATGACAGGTGTTTGTCCAACCTGTTCTTAAAAGCCTTCAGGGGTGGGATTCTGCAACCGCCCTTCCAAGCCTGTTCCAGAGCTTAACTATGCTTTTACTTAGGGTTGTGCCAGCTTTGAAAGCCCATAGGCAGCTTCATGCTTTCTTCCATGCTTCCTTGATGCATGAAATGCCCTCCTTAGGCCAATCTGAAAAGCCACCACCTTCTCCTCTTGCACATCTCTCCTCAAGACCTGCTTCTGCTAGGACTCCTTCAATAAATCAGCTGGCCAGTGATGGCCCAGGTGGGGGGAGAGAGAGATGATTTATTTATTTATTCAGAAACAAATAAATATTCAGATGGTTGGGGCTTTGCAATGGCTAATGGTAGTCTCGCGATTTCAAGTTTGTTATCTTTCACAACTTCCCTCTTTATGTTTGTTACACTCAGTGTACCACACCTTAAATTGAGTTGTAAGCTCGCTGGTGTAGGAACTGTGTCTTTCTACATGGCGACTGCATTGCCAAGGGAATCTCATGTCTTGGTACGTAGTGGCATAAGTGAGGTTCTTACAAGTTTCTCACATAAATTTACCCTTTAGTTGGAGTCCGAAAGGTTTGGCCCATCAGCTGCTGCTATGCTGTGTCTGGTGCTGTTTTATTTTCTAACTCAAATTTTCAGTTGACTGAAAGAATGGGGAATAAGTGTCTGAAAGGGGAAGTGTCCCTTTTTGGGGACATAAAAAAGCTTATCATCAGATACTGGGAAGTGCAATATTCAGATTTCTGCTTGTCTTTCAGTTGTGGGGGAAAAGCAAAATTCACAAAAAAAAATTTAACAATTTTTCAAGGGAAAGAAAATCAAAAGCTAAACATTTTACAAAACCAAAATGCATTTTCTTCGGCTGAAATAAGGAGAGAATGGAACAAATCTGTGGAGGGAAAAAGGCAGGGAAATGCTGGAAAACTGAAAAAAACAAAGAGTTTTCATTTGGGGGAGTTCAGTTAAAAAATTGGAAAATTTTGAGAGGACAAAAGTTTTGAATGAAACGTTTCAATCCACTCTGTTTGTAGGTGCAATGACTTCTAAGGAAGAAGAGGAGGATGTGATTTGGAAAATATGGCCCTAGGTTGAGAGGCAGCTTTTTAAACTGGCAGTGGACTGGGTCTATGAGTGTCTGGGTCTGATTCTTCTCTACTTTCATTTACTCAGGCACCAAATGGGTGTAAAAGTGTTATTAGGAGAGAATGGTAAAGATTTGCCTCTGCTTTGCACTAGTATAATGACTGCACAGGATGTCAGGCAGGAAAGAGTTAGACTATCTAATCATGAAAGATGCCCACTGACTCCCACTGCAGTCCCAACTTTCCCTGGGTAAATGCTGACTAAAAGCCAACTAAGGATTTCAGGAGTTTTAATGGTGAGTGTAATTAACCAGTGGAAGTGCTTATCAAGGGTCATGTGGATTCTGCGTCACTGGCAATTTATAAATCAAGACTGGATGTTTTTCTAAAACATGATCAAGGAATTGTCCTGGGGAAGTTCTATGGCCTGTGTTATGTAGAAGGTCAGACTAGATGATCACATAGGTGCCTTCTGACCTTGTGCTGAATATCATCTTAGCAAACTGTACTTCAGACTAATTAAGAAAAACTTTAGGGGGGAAAACGTTAAAACTGAAACCTTGCAGCCGGAATAAAATTGGAGAGGAAGCAATGCTTCGATACGAAAAAAGGTCTGAGCATTTTAAATCAGCAGAATAAAAAAGTGACTTTTGATGATAATTCAATGCCATGTACAGCTATTCATTTTACGTACAAAAACTAATTAAAATGCACCCCACTGCACTTTCTTTATTGCCTGTAACATAACAGATCCCTTAAAAAAGCCTAGAGTAAAAAGTGTGCTGCAGGGAAGTAAACTGTTAGTTAATGATGTAATATAAAGTGTATTGCATTGCTTAGCCAAGCAGGTCAGGCTGAGAAATGAACTGCGGAGCTAGCTGCTCTGTTTGAAGCACAGGCAATCTGATTAATAACAATTGGGTTGCACGTGCAGAGCAAGAGTACAGCCACTCTTAGCCTGTAGCTGATTCACTGAGCTGCATTTCATACTTTTCCTTAAGAAAACTATAGGCCCATTTAGCATACTATCAGTTCCATGGTCTGTTTTGTAGTCGTAGTCATTCTGTGTATCTCTCCGATCATGCCAGATCTGGTCATTCCTTACATACAGTCAGCAGGCTGTAGTTCATCAGTTCTTCTGTCCTCTCTGGTTCTGTTTCATTTCATAAAATGTTTCACTGCCCAGTGGAAGTGTAGTGTAAAAAGGAGACAGATTCAGATTCCAGGATCATGGCATCACAGAGAGGAGAGAAGTGATGCATTTGGTCGGGTTTCCTAGATGCTCTTGACAAGCGAGATAGAAGGACATAAACAGCGATCCCATAAAGGAGCTAAACTTATCGTTAATGTAATGTCGTGTTGCTTTAAAGCTGTGTCTTGGAACTTTACTTGTGCAAATGGTGCTCTGGAACCTCAGCATTCAAGCTTGTTACTCTAGCTAGACTTGCAGCAGCCTAACTATGGGTATCTTTATTTGAATGAAGTCTGATGTGGACCCAGACCAGACTGAAAGCCAGATCTGGACTGTTGCCATGGCAATTTCACCTGTGCTGACGGCACAGTTCCCGAAGGTTAGGGCAACTGACGCTTCACAGACGAAGGAGGTTTCGTTACCTGTGGACTACTTTCCTTATGGCTTGACTGGCCTGGAGTTGGCTTTAATTAGTGTGTAATGTCAGGTATACTGTGGGAACGCTGTAGCCAGGGAAAATGGATCAGTCAGTTTGCATGCATGGGGTGTGTGAGTGAGAGAATTTCATCTTATTGGGCACAACCCTAAAGTTACAGAAAAAGTGGATTTGTTGTACATTGATATATTTTCTGTTTCTCAGTTCAGAAGACTCTTACTGCTGACTTTCTAATTTAATTATCTCATTTCCTTATTCCTAATGGGCATAGACTCCAGACCAGATAGATATATTGGAAGGAGATGTAGGGAAATGATTTTTTGTTTTAATTAGAAAAAAAATAATTCTATATAGAAAACCTGCATTTGAGATACAAAATTTAAAATATTAGTGTAAAGATAAACAACATATTTAAAGGAGGGCAAGAGAATGAAAATGACTCCTGTTAATGAAGGCTTCTGGTGTTAATCAGTATATTGCTCACTAATTACACAGATAGCAGAGGGAGACATCTTACCAGCAAGTGAAATGTTTATTCTTCCTAACTACAAAGGCAGGTCCTGAATTTGCAATTTGTTTCATGCAAGCAGGGTAGAGCACCCTTGAAGTCACTGAGGCTCTGAACAAGCCCTGGGGTCTGTGCATACCATCGGTTGCAGGATCTGGGCCTTAGGGGTTGATTTGGGTTAATGAAGTCGTCTTTTATGGTAGGATTAGTATTTTATAGTTTAATCTCATTAAATTAGAATCTCCTCAACCTGGCCTTCCAAGACTGGAAATGCCTCTACTCTGCTGAAATTAGCTTTGAGTTTGTGAATAAAGAGACAATGTTGGGAGCATCAATGTTTATTATATATTCTATTTATATTACACAGTTTAGTGAAGAATGCTGAGTTCAGGAATACACAGACACCGGTCATATTTAGGACTTTTCATGGTAGAAGCCATTCTTGAATCATTCAGAGCATGACAATGTATGGTTTCTGCTTCATATCCCTATTTAAAAAAAATTTTAGGCCAACGTTTCAAAACTGGACATTGATTTTGAATGCTCCAAGTTTTGGGGGTTCAACCTAAGACACCTTGAGGTCACTTCGGAAAATGTTGTCCTTAATAGTTAGAAAAGTGCATGGTATGTTCTTCTGAAGCTACAAAAGTTACCTTTCATATTTCTTCTGGGTTGGTTATCAGATTTTTCTTTTCAACATGGCATGGCATGCTACGCTAATAGATACACAAACATTGCATTCTAATCTGTTACATAAATCATTTTCTTTCTCTTTTTCTAATACAGTTCGATGTCTGTCCGCAGGTCAGTTTGCCCAGTAGGAAGCCATGCTTGGATATTAATAGCCATGTTTCAACTAGCCATGGATTTCACCATCTGTGAATCTGTAGCCCAAGGTCAAGAGTTTAGGCTCTTGCAAAGGCCTTCTCACTGGCATAGATTGTCCCATAGTTCTTTGTGGAGTTTTAAAAATGGACAGCGACTGAGGATTCCTGGCCTGTTTTGGAACCATGTTTCTTCTCATCCTGAACGATCTCGTGGGCAAATACAAACATATCATTCAAAAAGGCCACACAAAGCCACAGACCAGTTAGCAGGCCTTCTTTATAAAAGTGTGCAGTCCAAGCACTTTGCTACTACAAAATCAGCCCCTTCTGTTGTAGATGGGAGCAGCAGGAATACAGACCAGCAGCCTCATTTGAAAAGGGGGAAAAGGCACCTCCGAGGAAGCAATTTTGATTACAGAGACAGCAGGCCCACCATGGTGCCTGAAGTAATTGTATGGGGCCCAACAGGGGAAGAGGACTCCATAGAAACCAGTACGTTCCCTGGGAATTATGGCACCACCACAACTTCCGCTTTACAAACCAGAACGACTACTGTGGCAACCACCACCACCACCACCACTTCCACAACTGTACAGTCTAAGGGGTTCACAGCATCCCCCGTGCCAGGGATTAACATACGCAAGAACAACCCTGGCAGGATTAGCACAACGGAACCTTACACCAGCCAGAAGAACAATGGAAAAGAAACGCATCCACCTAAGATACCGGGAGACACTTCAGGTATTTTCTGTCTGTTTATAGGGTTTTGTTTTAACTGTTGATCCAAGCCAAGTAAGAGCAAAGAACCTATCACAGAGGGCAGAGATGGGCACCAATGAGGAGACTGTAGTAAGGACCAATGCCACAATATTAACAGGGTGCAGTGTGTGACGAAGGCTTCATGTTGTGTTTGCTCTGCCAGGCTGCAATCATTATTAAGGAGTAATTAAAGAGAACATTATACTATAATGTCCAGGTTTCAAAACAGTTAAGGAATTTTCAGTTAGGGGAGGATGAGTGCGCAGCTTTGGATAAAATGAACGCTGATCTGAATTTCAGATCAAACCTTTTTTGTGATTTGTAAAACATTTGTGTAATCTTTCTATTGTATTTCAATCTGCTTCTGCCTTCTTGGGTTCCCCCCCAAAAAATACTGCAGTATTTTTGGCCTGACCAGAAACAGGAAGAACAGGAAATCTCACAGGAAAAACTATCCCAACAAGATTTGCAGCCTGGTTTTACAAACTCCTGAAGCATCCAGACTTTGTGGTATTTATCCAACAAAATATTTTGCTGTTCACATATTTCTTTCTAGTCTCCTTCATAGAATAGGTTACTAATCGTATACACACTAGAACTGCCAGCTCTGAACAGCAGACACAGGTTTTATATGTGGCAAGCAAGACGTCCAACCCTGAAAAGTAATAATAATCAATGTGTGATGTGGCACACTGTCACAGTCCAGTATGCAAACTTATTTACATTTCAGTGTTGGGGACTGAAGAGAAAACAATGAGTTTGGTTTTCATTGTTCTCTCCCTACAGAAGTGCATGCTGATGTTAGCCTCATAACTGTTTTCTGTCTGACTGTAATATGTATTTCTCATGCACACTGGTCACAAAGGTTACTTTGGTGCAATTTGACCTGGGAGAATGCTGCTAAAGAAGTCATAAACCTTTTGTTTCAATGAGAATGACCAATTCCTTTCGCTTCTTTTCAGGGTTCTTCTCATTTGTTCTCCAAGAATATTTGTTGAGTGAGTTTGTGTTTGCAAGAATGTTATTAGTTAGAGAACGTGCTGATATCCATGTTGTTATACATTTGCATGGCTGTTGATGACAGATGCGCGATGACCATCTCAGAAGCTCTTTTTGGCCTTGGGATACTCGTAACAACTTCCCTTGACTTAGGTGATCAGACACACCAAGTTCTGAATACAGAAACAGTCGCAGTGAGCAACACACAGGCTGAAACAAGTACACGTAGAACGTTTCTCAAGTTATGCTGATTAATTCACATATGAGTAAAAAGTCTGCACATATGCAAAAAACTCTATGAATAATATCTTACTAGAATCAGGGGATAAATACTTCATTAAACTGTTCTCTGTGACTAGTTCATCCAGGGTGATTCAGCCTCACTGACAGAGACTTCCATCTAGCCTTTGCCAGGTTTGTGAGCTTGCAGCATATCAATGATAAAGTTGGTTTATGATCAGACTGCAGTGTAAACATTAGCCTGGAATCTCAAATGCTTCCTGCTCTCCTCAGCATCATGTACAATATATGCTATTAAAAATAAAACAAGCCCATCTGCACAGCACTTTGGATTATCTAGTGCCCTGAGGAAGCTAGTAATGGGGGCAGGCTGTGTGCACAGAGCATTGATAGTGCTTTGTACTGGGGCAGAGACTTCTTGTGTTTCCACAGCATCTAGCTAAAGGGGGTCCCGGTCCATGATTCTTGGTGCTATCTCAGTACAAGTCAATAATTTTCATAATAATAAGTCTGGGGTTGTGTTACGGGCAGGTTCTTCTGTCTGGTAAGAATGTTGCAGAAAATGGAGATGAATTTGGGATAAAAAAAACCTGAACACCGGAGAATCAAACGAGAACTCTGATCCATCATCTTTACGTAAGACATTTGCTAGTCGTGTACAAGGAGTTTGCCTATTACCTCTATAAATCCACAAGCCATCCTCATAATCATATTTAGCGCAGCACTCATTTACTTTAATGTTTTCCACCGACACCATTTGCTGTGTGGATATGGATGAGAAAGCAGTTTTCTGATTATTCAAATTACATTTGTTTATTACTAATGTTAAACTGTGGGACAATGTATGTAGCTTGGCAAATTAATTCACATTACATTGACTATGAGTAATCCAACAAATCAGATGCTTATCTGAGAAAGAGTTGCAAGGTTCCATAATGCAATCTCAATCCTGATTAATTTCTCTAATAAACCCTCTTCAGAAAAAAAAAAAAGTGACTCCTGATTTCAAGAAGTTATTCGTGTCTGTGAAAAGGATCCTGGCCTACACATCATTCGAAATGTCACTCAGCTGGCTCAGTGGGAGACACAATATCAATCACACTCTTTATCGTAAGAGCCCTAATCAGTTCATACGAAGAGATTTGATGAAATGCTAAGATTTATTCCCCCAAACCCATGTTGTTTTCAAAGCAGATAGCATCATCAAGTCCTATTGTTATTAGCAATACTTACATCTGTAGCTAATTACATTTCTACACATGCTTTTGAAATCAAATGGGTGCCTTCCACACGCATTTGTACTGAGTGAATTCCTGCTTATTGTAATTACAAATGGTAGAACGCTGTCAAAGTATTACAGGGTATTGTTCAGCTGCTGGGACAACAGAGGAATGAATCAGAGGAGTGTCTGCCTCACCATGGACAGATGACATAGGCTTTTTGTCTAAAATACAACTCATCGTATGTTATCCCTGCAGTGTCAGGGTTCATGAGCTGTGTATCTGGGACACAGTTCTGGGATCATTACCTAAGTCACAAGCTTGCATCTGAGTTGTTACCTTCTCTGGTCTTTCTATCAGGTAGCCAATGTTATGGTGCTGAGGTTTACTGAGTAGCTTGAAGATAATATTGGCAGTTTGGTAAGGATATCTGACAGTAACATGCCACCATCCAGGGAAACATTGCAAGGAGTTTCTACTTGACCTATCAAATAGCCACTGATAATTGTCACTGCATAAACTGGCCTTCAGCAGATTTCTCTCCTGCTCATAAGATGGCAGAGAAATGATCTCAGTATATCCCCTAGAATGTAGGACTGGAATACTGATGGGGTGTCTTTATTTGCTTTTCTGTCCCTGGGACTTTTCTTAGATTTGCTGTCTTCAGTACAGTGACTTCAGCAGAGCCACTCGACAATGAATTTGCTCTCCTGGATTGGCTCAGAAGTGCCCAAACTGATTTTAGTGAAGTCTTAAATTTGTATTGGTAATCCACCTCAGGACGCTTAGTCTGCACGTGTGGTCTACCATTAGACAGCAGTTGGAGCAGGCTCCTGGACGCAGGATTCTTGCATTCTGTTCCTGGCTGACTCGAGCTGTGAAGTTGATGAAATAATTTAAGCTCTCTGTACTGCAATTTATCCATCCGCAAAATAGGTATAATAATTCCTGCATCCGTGTGGTCTTGTGAGATCATTGGACAAAGCCCCCTACAAAAATGCTAATATTACCATCCAGAACTTGGTCCGATCTGGCTCTAAAATCATTTGAATTCAGGCCGTTCTGAGCAATTCTCAGCACTTTTGGAGTTGGCCAGTCAGAAATCCTTATTTCTTGTGGTAGCTTGATAGTCCCACTCTCAGTACAGGCCCAAATTAGGAAGTACGGAGTTGTGCAAGCATAAAAATAAATAACCAAATTAACAGAACTTTTCCATTCTTCAGTAAAAGCTTGATTGGCTTGGGGTTTTGGGAAGAGGATGTGATATAATTCCTCTTGTGTCTGCCTCTTGTAGCCCTGTCCCATCTCTTCCCCCTGAGGCCCTGCCCTCATTCTACCTCTTCCCGTGCAGCCCTGGGAAGGGAAGAGGAGAGGCCCGTGCTGCAGTGGCGCCCTACTACCCCAATGGGCCATTCGGGCATGCAGTCCCAACGTAGGGGACTGCTCCCTTGACTCCATCCATTAGGCCACGTTGCCCCGATGCAGGAGGCTGGTCCATTGACTCTGGCCGTCAGGCCACTCCGCCCCAACGAGGGTGTCATGTTACTGACTTTGTCCATTAGACCTCACAGCCCCGACAAAGGGATTGCGTTACTGACTGCCCATTCAACCACGCTGCCCTGATGAGGGGACCACGTCCCCGACCCTGCCCATTGGGCCATGCCATCCCAATGAGGGGGCCGCGTTATTGATTCTAACCATTAGGAACGCTTCCCCGACAAGGAGGTCGTGCTACAGACGCTAACCATTAAACCACACTGCCCGATGAGGCGGCCTCTTTACAGACTCCGGCTATTAGGCCACGTGACTGTGATTACAGGGCCACCCTGCCAACTTGGACCACCGTACTACCGGCCTGGAATAGGACCAGACAAAGTAGGCATAAACAAACGGCTTTTTCCCCTCCTCCCCTGCGTACAGGACCCGACGCCCATGCCGGGGCATAGCAGCCCCCAGCACTCCCCAAGACTCTGACAAGTGCTGCCCATAGTTGGCAGGGGAACCCAGGTCTGCCATCCACTCTGGGTTCCAGGCTTGGGTCCTACAGTTAAGGTCTGCAGCTTCCCCAACATCACTGTCATGTTGACCCTGGACTACTCCCACCATGCTTCTCAGTCTCCAGCCTTCCTAGTCACGCTCCTCTTAAGCCTACTAGATAAACCCTTTTTCAGGGGCTCCTACTTCCTTTCTCCTTACCGCAGGGAGACAGACTGCAGGCTTCCTCCCTCCTGCACAGTTGCCAGACTCCTGGCCTGACCAGAGCCTTGCCTGTTCCTTCAGGTGAGCTTCTTTCTAATTAGCACCCCCTCCCCACAGCCTAAATCTCCTCCATTTTGCAGCTTAATTGGTTGATTAGGGCCTGCCTGGCCTAATTCAACTCTCTCAGGCCTTGTGGGGGGAGCACACCCCATCCCAGGTGGACACAGAGCACTTTCTGAATATCAGACCCTTTTCAGTTATCTCAAGCTGGGCTCCCAAAATTTAAGGCACCTGAAATCAATAGTCACTTCTATAAATGTAGGCCTAGAATTCTAGTTGTTTGGCAGTGGCACGTGATGCATGTTATACAGTGAGGCCATACAACATACTACACCTAAGGAGACAAATCTAAGCATGTTCTAATAAAAAAAAAAAGCCCTTTGATCTTCATAGCTATTCATAGTTGGTTCTTTAGCTCAGATCAATCAAAACTCAAGGATGAGATGCACGGACCTAGATGGAACAGTGCTTTGTAATTTTGATTTTGGTACTGGAATTCGCTTACACGTTTTCAAGGATGTTCCTCCGGTTGCTTTGTCCTTGTCAGCGTGATGCCTCTAACATCCTTTACCCTGTTCACGTACTGACAGCCACAAAGTTTTGCTGTGGTCTGACTGATGTGGCTCTTGCTGGGATGTTACCATTTGTGGGTGTTCCAACAGCTTCCTAATCTCAGTTTTACAATCCACCTCTGCTGTGAGAGCTAAACGTTGTTGTAATGAGAATCAAAAATGAAAGAGCGAGGTGCATATCCTGAGCCTTACATTTGTGGTTAGTCACCCAGGCTTCCCTCACCAAGCTGAGCATCCCTTCATCAGGCTGCAAAGCTGCTTGAGGCTACTGTAGATATATTATTCCTGAGGGCTCTGCAGGGGACAGCGATTCACAGAATGCTAGTGGGATCTTCACAGGTCAGCAGCCCTTCATCCTGCCCTGCCTCCATGTATCCTGTGATGAGAGACTCGAGCCCCAAACCAGCCTCCCCCAATTCTCCAATCCTATCCCAGTCCCCTTAGGGCTTACATTCAGGTAGCGTTTCAAAGACGCCTGGAAGTTGAAACTCTCCAGCTGACCTTAGTCGTTTTAGCTTTTAACTCTCATTATGGAGTTTCCTGACCGTCTGAGTTTTAATTAGTTGACCTCTTTCACTGAATAAATAAAATACTTTCACTGGCTAAAGGACTTTTCTAATCTTAGACTGTCCACCCTAGCTTGAATAATGTCTAAACTCCGAATAGCTTTTTGTTTTCTTTATCCATATTAACTATGCTGACTGCCTCAGAGACTTCCTTTTTTTTGGAGGGGGAAGCTTTCCACTCAGCTTTCTCACTTCCTAGGTTAAATCCTAATAAGGGCTTGCAGTATTGTAGGTTTTTTTTTTAAACCAATACAACAAACAATAAAATAAAAACCTCCCACAAGATGGTTCATGATTCAGGCCAGCGAGTGTTGGAGTGAGGTACAGTGGGGCACAAAAGACTAAAATTCCAGCAGGGAATGAGGGAGGTAGAGAGTAAATATTTGATGGATACTAATATACTGTGGGAAATGGATGAAATAAATAAGAGGATATAGATAAGTGTACACACACAGCTTAGGCCATATCTTCCTCCAAACTCCAGTGATGGTTAAGGAATGTGAATTGTGATGGGTCATCCTCAAGGAAGGAAACATAGGCAAAATAAATATTGTTCTAACATTTAATCTAAAAAAGAACCCTACAGAGATATTTATTAATTTCACCAGCTCTGCTTCCCATTTGGACACCAAATTATGGCCCAGACTTTGGTGGTCTGCTCTTCCTGCTTACAGTGTGTGACAGATACCAAATATTGCTGTGCCGTAGCTGCGTTAAATCAGAAGGAACATTATAGTAGTAGCAGGGTCTCTGTGCATTCCTCATCGCTTCAGCTTGGAAAGGCAGCAACCAACTGTGTCTTAGGGCACTTTTCTCAGGGCTTAATCTTTAATAATGACATTCATAGGTAAGGCCATGCATTTTTCAAAATCTGCTGCTCTCTGCTATATGAGGCTAAGACAGTGGAAGTACTCGTGCTTTGCTGGAAGTACCATATGCTTAGAAATTAAGACTATGCAACTTGTCTGTACTTTTTTGTCTGGTTCAGTGAACATTACACAAATCATTGTCTTGTAGTCTTGTTACATTAGTGCTACAATAAGCGGAATGGATAAGTAAAGAGAATTTTGCTTTTAAGGGTGGAACACTTATTTTCTACAACAGATCCGAAAAGTAAAGGTTTATAGGTTTTACTGCCTGAAAGATTCAGCTGAAGATGAACAAGTTTTGGCAATAGAGGGAGTGGATATGAAAGGCTGTGGGTATTACCGCAAAGCTGCAAACAAATAATCAAACTCACATGGACTGAATACTATTTACCCATGAATGTCTTTCTGTCACATGCACATACACCTGAGCATACACAAAGACACAAACACACACATAGATGCTCATACTCATACATTGGAGTCAGTCCAGATTTAACCAGTGTAAGAGAGAGAAAAATTTGGCTTCCATACTTCTAAGGTTTATTATGAGATGACTTGTATGTACAGATCTGATTCAAAAAAGTTATCGAATATCAAATAGTAATATTCGCTAGAAATACTCTGAATGTAGCAGGTGACATTACATCATCCACAGAAGCACTTGCACACCTATGGTATGTCTTTTCTGCTCAGAGTATATCAGCAATAAAGGCCTTGGGAACCATTTTGGTGTTTCCTTGGGGATTCACAGTTGTTACATCCCAGGACATCAGCTCCATCCATCTGATCATTAATCTCCAGATGTGCTCTGCCCCTAAGTTACATCTTTATGAATGGGTCTGCGTTGAGTGTGACCAACCATCCTGCATTTTAGTGTTGTTATTATTTTAAAGCAGTGCAGGTGTTTGTTGAGCTTTAACAGTAGCCCAGCCAATGCACAAGATCAGCATATAGAAGATCATGGGGACCAGATTTTGACTCCCATTTTAGCCCCTCTGGAGCATTTGGTGTCATAAAGGACTGTAAATGGCCTTCACAAAATGACCAAGCTTTGTCCTGGCAGAGGGGGGAGCCCTGTCTGCCTTAGCATTGACAAAGTCAGCTCTGTAGAACTGCTTCCCTCCGGGTGTGTCTGGGGCCAGAGTGCTGCTGCACCCCCAGAACCCTTGGCTGGCAAAATGGCCCCATAGGGGTTGTTACCAGCTGACACAGGGTAGAGTAGCCCAGAGGCTGCTCTAAATTACCCATCAGGGACAAATTAAGGAAGTGAAAAGGTGGTATCCAGCCACCTTAGCCCGTTTGTCCGCCTCAGGTCCTGACCTGAGCAGGACTCAGCCAGGCCCAGTACTGGGGACAATACGTTGAATACGTCCAGTAATCCAACAGTAATTGTTTCCCCCTTTGTTCCATTAAAAAAAAAAAGTCTTTCTAGTCAATGAATATATTGCAGTAACAGAAAACGTGTAGCGTTGTGACATGTACTAATGCACCCTGGGACTAAATTAGTTCTGAGATTGTTTGTTAGTTCTGATTAAACACCTAGCATGTTATTACATTTGTGTATTGTAACAATTCATCATTGTTTCAAAATCCAGAGGACTGGGTGTGGGATTACTTGAGTGAGTCCATAGTAAGTGAAGAAAGAATATATGACGTGAGTGAAATGGCTGTATCCATACCTGGAGACTGTAATTCTTTTCAAGGAGAATTATTCTACAGAGGTTACAATGCATTTTCTTGGCATTAGATAGACGACACTGTTATATGCGTAGACACCAGTTCTGCAAACACTTACTCAATTATAAGCATCTGAGCTGTCCGTTGTTGTTGTTATTGGGCTCTCAAACTTCCAAACCGCTGTAATCCTTTCAGGAGTCTGATTTGTCTTGCATACCCCAAGTTTCACTTCACTTTAACAATACTTGCTTACAAAATCAGACATAAAAATATAAAAGTGTCACAGCGCACTGTTACTGAAAAATGGCTTACTTTCTAGTTGTTACCAGGAAATTATAAAATAAACCCACTGGAATATAAATATTGTACTTACATTTCAGTGTGTGGTATATAGAGCAGTCTGAACAAGTCACTTTGTACTGATTTCGCTAGCGCTTTTTATAGCCTGTTGGTGTATCCTCTGGAAGACCTTTGTGTACCTCCATGGGTATTTGTACTCCTGGCTGAAAACCACTGGTTTCTATCGTGGTAATGCTTAGGCAGCCAAGCTATCGACCAGCATGCCATTGAGTTGGGTGGTGTACAACCCCAGAACAGGAAGATGGGCCCTGCCTCAGAGGGTTTGTGGGGTTACTCACATTTGTCAGTGTTTGCAGGATGTGGGCCAGAGATTGGAACGTGTTAATTTGCATGTGGTCCAAGTCTGAGAGAGTCTCAGTGTACATGTCGAATGTGCACTGGTTGGTGAGAGCTGTGCTTGTTCCCTTCGAACAGTGCCTCTCCGCGTTTTCCAAACCAGACTCCCCCTTCCGTGCTCTGCTTCAGTATGTTCATCCATTATCAGGAATAATGAGGTGCGTCTCTTGTCCTCTCAGTGTCATTTGTGCCACATACCGTTACCTTAGAGACCTCGAAGATTTGTGTAGAAGCCTGGATTCCCAGGGACAGAACAGGTAAAAATACTGCATTCAATACATGGTTTGTTTTTCTTCAGAAGCCAACTCTCTTTGGCAAATATTTTCTTCCTCCCCCGCCTGACTCAATAAGGGGAAACCAGAAAACAAGATTTATCTTTGAGCTGCTAGCTGCAAAGCAAGCTGTTAAGGTAAACTTGTGGAATAGAAAATAGCCTGCTGGTAAGTAGGAAAAAGATAGAAAAGTATAAAAATAAAAAATATATAAATGGCTAGGAAGAATAGTCGGGCGTAGTGGATTTAGTTGTGCCAGGCTTTTTGGAGTTTTGTTTTTCCATTGAGGCAAATAAAATCAGGTATGTTTATCTTTGTGCAATCCCACTTTTTTCTGTGTGGCACTCCAGGCATTTGTTCATCCAAGCATAGTTTATGGTTATGCTTTTCAAAACAAACTCCTCCCTTTTTTGGGGACTGTCATAATCATTTTACAGTGGAGCATGCAAAGAAAGTAATCATTAAAATTCCATAACGCTGCCAGACACAAAGATTGTAATGGAGCTTTTAACTTAGGGCAGAAAGGATGGTTTCTGCAAAGCCTGGTGTCTTTTGCAAAATGCTGAATATCCTCTTTTATTAATATTGAGGCCAAAAGAAAAAGGTGTTTTTTTTTTTTTTTTTTTTTTTTTAGTCTGGGCATGTCTGGTGCTCACTGAGTTCTCTGAAGCTTTCTTTTTATTGTGGTTGGAATAAAGTTATTAAACCTGTAAGTGCTGTCTAAGGCATAAGGCGGCCTGGCAGAACGTGCAGTCTGCTGCTCTGAATGGCTATTTGAAATGAGTTCATTGTCTCAGTCCTGCTCATGATAAACAAGCGTCCACATCATAGCTGGTGCTAATTTGCACCCTTGTTGACTGTGTGAGGAAAGAGGTCAAGGATTGGCTGGCCTCATCCTTCCTCTGTCAGGTCTGCCTGTCCCCGTCTCTGTGATATGTGATACATCGCGCCCCCAAAGGGGCTTTCTCCATCATTGGAGGCACATCGTGGGGAACCTTGTTTAGTGCTCCAGTCTCCCGGGCTGTCAGTTGGAATCCAGAATCGCCCCCCACCACACTCCGACACTCAACTCAATTCAGTAGGATTTAAAATGAATACATAAGAGCAAAGAAACATTCTGCTGCCCCAATGAGAAATAACCCCATCTTCAAAAAGTAGGCTCAGGAGGGGAGGTGCTGGATGAGCAATCAGATGGCACATGCAAAAGGCTTCAAAGGAATTAATTAAAGCTAAAATATTTTTCAAAGAAAACCCTGAGCAGTTGGAAGAGAACTGCCACTTTGATCCGCATTACTAAGACATCATGATCTGCTGCAGACCTTGGAGCTCCAGTGGCATCAGAAAGGAGTGAAAGAAATGAGGCTAGGAAAAATTTACTGGGAGACAGTAAATTTACTTCAAGAGATGGATGGCTGGTTTAAATTGCATGAACATTGCAGGTGGGTTTCACAATGATAGAGAATTACCGGTGCTTGCAATTCTCTGCTCCTTGGAGGCTGCGGTGAGGCACCGACTGAATCACAGCCACGCTCATGCAGAGCAAAGGGGCACTGATCTGTTGTGCAAAGGGCAGGTGAGACTCATAGCTCTACAGCTGTTGAAATGCCTTGCCTGTCTCTGCAGTTGTTCCTGAGTACAATCTCCTCTGCCAATGGTGATATTTCCTCTCCCGTATTCACAGCCGGCGTGGCTGCACTATGCTGCAACATCGTGCATCGTCCTCCATCAGCTACACACCACATGTTTGAAATCCAGCCCAGCTGGGTTGCAGTGAGTCACTCAGGTAGGCCAGGGTTGGGCCACTACCTCTGAGATGTCAGTGAGGTCTGAGGCAGAGCGGCAATGGCCTGTGAATATCAGCAAATCCCATCAGGCGAATGCTTTGGGCATTTCTGATGTGGAATCCACAGTAACGAAAGCTGTGGCACCTTGGAGTGACTGATTATTCATCAGGGTGAGCTGCATCTTTTGGGGGTGAGTCAGCATTTCTCAGCCCTTTCACATCTCTCATAGGATGAGGTCACGCAGCCTCTTTCACACTCTGTAGGAGTAAACGTTACAAATGGCAAGGAGGGAGGGGGCGAAGCATATTAAGGGGATCCAATAGTCCCACTGTAGAGTTACAAGAATCCCTGGCCTTTAGCCAGTCCTTCCTTTGAAAGTAAATTAGCTGCAGCTGAATAGTCACAGGCTGGCAGCCCTTTGCATTTAGCTGCAGCGCAGGTGGAGAGGGGAAGCTGCAGTGAGTTTGCTGCCATGGCCTTGCCAAAGCAGTCCAGTGCTGAACTGGGAGAGGACATGAGCTGTTCTTTTGAGGATGCCTGCTCAGAGGAGAAAAGTGGGACGGTCTACCAAATGGGGAACGTACTTGAACCTGCCTTGGACCAGGGAAAAATCCAGAGGGCCTAATAGATATTTCTCGGCCCTGGTTTCTGTGCCTTGATTTTCCCTCAGCTGGACCATGTTTGCTGGGACCATTTGATGGAACTAGGAGATATGGCCAACCTAAACTCTGGCTTGTACTGGCAAAGATCCAAGGACAGACAGTCGGGAGGCCTGAGAGAGGGGCAGAACATATAAGATAACCAGGCTGGGCCAGGTCTTTTGGTCTGGTTGCCCCGGAAGAAGGCTGATCTGCCCACTGCACTGCTGGGGTTGAGAGTGCAGGGGGATTTGGGCTATGCACTTGCTGCTCAAAGAGCCGGTTGGTGTCCAGGTTTCTGCTGAACTGCTTAGTGACCGGTTTTGTTCGCCATGTGTGCAATCCCAACTTTGGCAGCCTGAGGTAAAGGCAGCTAGTGCTGGCAACCTGTCAGCGAGATGATACTCGACAGCTAGGGGTTAGGTCATAGCAGCCAGCCTCGTAGGAGAAGAGCAAAGAGGTGATATTTTCTGGGCTCTAAACAGGTAGTGATGGGAGCGTCTGTGCCCGGGGGCAAGGGGGCTCAGCTTGCAGCAGGTGGGTGTAAATGGAATGATATACAGGACAGGGGAAGCTGTCTCAGCTCAGGTGGGGTAGATCTGTGTGGCTGTTCTTTATAAGCTTGCGGCCATTCGGCCATCAAACCTTAAATGTAAGTGTTTTATCTCCATTGGGGGTTTTTGCAGGAACACACACATCCCGTGCCTCCCATGCCGCTTGAGCGGATTGTGTGTGTTCCTGCTCATGTGGACAAACTGTCCGATCTCTGTGGCCTCCACCACACAAACGCCACCTACTGCTCAACTGAATGGGCAGCTTCGCGAACACACCTGGGTCAGAATAGCCTGGAAAGTCTCTGCCACTCCTGTCCCCCACTCCGTCTCCAGGGGATAGGAGTGGTAATTCCCAGATCCTCATCTGATGTAAACCAGCACCGCTTCATTCGCTGCAGTGGAGATGTGCCAGTTGGCTGCCGCTGGGGGCTGGCCCTTCAAGCTCAACAAACAGCGGTGCTTGTCATGTTTAATCTTCTTACCAGCTTGTTACTCCAGCTTCTTGCATTTGCCTGTGAACAGCGCATCAATACTGCAGCGGTGAGTTCATCAGACAGAAGAAAAGGAAAGAAAGACAAACTCTTTTAAGTGCTCACTGGAAAGCCTATCGATTTTGCAGGCTTATAATGGCTGCATTCTCTGCTGATTGAAACCTCAGTCCAAAGCCTAAAATAGCTTCTTACATGCTCAAGTTAACCGGAAATGAGCTGTGCTTTTATTGACTGGTCAGTCCGCTCATTTTCCTCCCTGTTCACCTCGAGGCAGGCAAGGTTTTTACGGGCACTTTTGTTTCAGTTCCAAGTGTTTGCATGCTTCCTGGTTTGGCAAGTGGGACCTGACGCCCTCCACACCCGTGCTCACAGGAGTGGTCCTACGGCTGTGCTGGCTTGGCTGGCTCGGACCCCAAGACCCCAGACTTCAAACAAGCCTGAGTAGACATGTTATCCCATCCTTTTAGCTGCAGACCTTCACCCATTCTCCTCTGTAGTGCAGATTTCCTGCCAGCCACCTTCCTCCCCACTGGGGATCCTCCCTCCTTTTCCTCTTGCTGCTAAAATTTGTCAGCACCCCAGGCATACTCAGCTGTTCCTCCTCCCCGTATCCACTGCATGTTTGCACTATGACATGCAAATGGCCATGGATTCCATGGAATTTAATTAGATGGAAGTCAGTAAAGATACGGGAAAAGCACTATACTTAGAAAAAAAAAATCAACTGCATAACTGGACAGGCAACTGTAATGCTGAAAAGTGGGTGGGGTTATAGTCTATCACAAATTCAATGAGTTCCAGGGGGATAGCCGTGTTTAGTCTGTTTTTAGCAAAACAGCAAGAGTTTTGTGGCACCTTAAAGACTAACACATTTATTTGGGCATAAGCTTTCATGGGCAGAAACCCACTTTGTCGGATGCAAATTAAATGTGAGTCAACAGTGTGATGCAAGTGCAAAAAGGCTAATTTCCTGGGGCATATTAACAGAAATGTCATATGTAAGACCCGGGAGGTAATTGTCCCACTCCACTCAGCACTGGTGAGGCTTCAGTTGGAGTCCTATGTCCAATTCCAGGTGTCACATTTTAATAAGGATGTGAACAAATTGGAGAGAGTCCCAGAGAAAAGCAACAGAAATGATAAAAAGGTTTAGAAAACCTGACCCTATGGAGAAAGGTTGCAAAAACTGGGCATGTTTGATCTTGAGAAAAGACGACTGAGGGGAAACCTGATTACAGTCTTCAAATATGTTAAGGGTCGCTATAAAAAAGAGGGTGATCAGTTGTTCTCTGTGTCCACTGAAGAAAGGACAATAAATAACAGGTTTAATGTGCACAAGGGGATATTTAGATTAGACATTAGGAAAAGCTTTCTAACTCTAAGGGTAGTTAAGCTCTGGAACAGGCTTCCAAGGGAGGTAGTGGAATCCCCATCACTGTAGGTTTTTAAGAACTGGTTGGACCTATCAGGGATGGTCCAGGTTTCCTTGGTCCTGCCGCAACACAGGGGGCTGGGCTAGATGACCTCTCAGGATCTACAGTTCTATGATTCTGTGATGCTAAGTATAACAGACATCATCAGCAAGGGGACAGAGAGTTACGCTCACCAAGAGAACCACAGCTTGACATTTTTTGCATGTATAATCTCTCACCTCCAGCTTTGCATTCCTGTAGCTGGTAGGGGGAGGTCTTGGGTTGGTATTTTTTGCATTGCACTGTTTACAAGAGAAAGGAGGGGTGTGGTGTGTGTATGGGAGCAGTATGGGTCTGATCAAAAGTCAGTTGAAATCAGTTCACTTGCACAGGCCTTAGCTGTGTCAGTAAAAGAGTAAGTGTGTGTATGTGAGAGAGAAGACTGTTATAATTAACATGCTCGGTGTCTTTGCCTGCTTGAGCTAGCATCAGCACACGCACTGTACATCCATTGCCCAGTGGGGGGGAGCTGGAGATGCTATTGATAAGCTATCCCTATTTTTTCTGAAGAAAGAAAAATAAAGCATCTATTTCTTCAATTGCTGCTACTTCTCAGTGCAGTAAAACAAGCCCCATCCTGGTATTATTTACAAGGAGAGCTGGAAGGTCCCATATATAAGAGAGCTACTCAGATTATCACATGCTCCAGCTCTTCCTAAATGAGGTACATTTTATGGTACTTTGCTCAGAGCTGGCCTGTTAGGACAACCTATCAGATCTTTCTGCACAAGCCTGTGCCACATTTGGGTTCACATGCCAATTAATTATCACAGCAAGGCAGCTGGAGGGCCTGCCTTATAACACCAGGGGAGACGGAGCTTTTGTGTGTGTGTGAAGCACAAGAAATGCAATTGGCTTTTTTTTCTCCCTCCTGGAGGTTTCTCAAAAATTCTTTGAGGCAGCCCGTCACCTCCCCAGTCGATCTGGCTTTTCCCGGCCGGAGAGCGAGGAATTTGGAAAGACCTAGCGGTGTGAAAATCAGTGTATTTGTGAGCTGTGCCAGTCATGGCCTGTGAAAAGGGAGATTTTTCCCAAGATTGCCAGTGGTTATGTGTGTGTGCCCACCCACGTGTATGTGAGAAAGAAAATGGAAACTCATCCATTTCATTTGAAGATGCACCGGGTGATATTTGCTATAGCACAAGAATCTATCTGTGACAGTAAGCCCCAGCATTGTTGCACTAAGTCTCCAGCATCGCCTTTCTTGGCAAAAGTCTTTCTAAACAACAGCAGGAGCCTTTCTCCTTTCACCTGCCAACCAATAATAACAGGAAGCATCCAAGAGCCTTGTTTTTAGTTGGCTGCATTCTCCTTAGTCTGCTTTTCCTTCAGTCAAGGCAAATCAAACTGCCAGCCCAGTGCTAGCCCACAATCTCCGTGCCCACCTAAGACACTGATTTACTGGCGAGATATTTGTCTGGCATAGACTAGGCTCACCCTAGGATCTAACTCGACCACTTAGCTAGCACATGCCAACATCACACTTTTAGTCCCTAGACTAGAGTAGATAAAAGGCCTGCTCATAATCAGACACGCACAGCTTCACCCCTCCAGCATGTTTGGTGCTGTCCCTGCCAGCTGCCAGCATGGACTGAGCAGTTCTGGCACGGAAACCTGTTATTCACCCTGTCCTATTATAGGGTTCCCCAGGCACTGCTGCCTCTTGCCCGATGCAGAGGGCTTGCCTTCACTGCAGCAGTTAGCTCTCGCTAGCACAGGTCAAGTTTGGGTTGCCAACCCTCCAGGATGGTCCCGGAGTTGCCAGGAATTAAAGTTTAATCTGTAATTAAAGATTGTCAGGTGATGAAACCTGCAGGAATACATCCAGCCAAAACTGGCAACCCTAGGTAGAGTGAGAGCAAACAAGTCTGCGAAACAACACTCCAGCTACACCACGTGATTCGAGTAGCAGTCGATGAGTTGTTGAAAATCAGCTGCTGCATCCACGCTGCGCTCACTAGCACCAGTGTCAGTGGCACTGGAACTTCAGTCCCACCCCCCGGCAGCTAGCTCCAATTTAAGACATCATTTGACGCAAGCTGGAGATTTGGGCTAGGGCAACAAGCTAACAGTACAGTAGAGATGTGATCTGAGGAACAAAAACTGCCAGCTAACGGGTCTCTTCTGTTCCTGACCCTGTTTTTGTTGTTCCTGGGCTTTGTATTAACTCACCATTGATTGGGTCTGGATGTCAAGTGCTGGGAACAAATTGCAAGGGGGGGCACAGTTCTGGGAAATCAATGCAAAGATCCATACGATAATGTGAGCCATACTTCACACTTCCAGCAGGCCTGTGGGGCTGGGTAGTCCTGTGTAGTCCGCCATTACCTCCCCAAATCTCCACTTTGTCAGCATGTTTCAGTGGGCTAGTGCTCCGTCCGGAGCAAGGGGGAGGCTGGGAGACTGAGTATTGGCGTGATGTGAGGGGGGAGGAGGTGAGACGTGGAATGTCGCTGAGTGTGTAAATCCATAGAAGGAAAAGCTTGGAGATCCCTGAGCTGTTACTTTTTTTCAGCCGTCACCACAAGGGTGATGTTGGCATTTTTGTAGCAGAATTGGTTAGGATATATCTACACTGCATTGTAAGCCTGGGTTCAGACTCAGGTTTGAGGCCAACCTCAGACCATTCACACACAAATCTGTTTGATCTGGGTGAGCAAGCACTTAGAGCAGTTTATGTGATAATCCATCTGTGAGCAGAACTACAAATTTCAGGAACCCAAATCAGGCAACGGCCTCTTGAGTAGTGAATTTGCTCTTGCATATGAACAGTGTAGAACTCAAGAAATTTGAACTGGGGATGCCGTGAGAGGATGTATATTTTAGCTCATTTTCACTCCTGAAAAACAGATCTGTCGTCAGTAAGTAATTAACCAAGAACCAGTGTGCTATTTACAGCAGAAATACCCTTGACAGTTTTTCATACTGGGTGTAATTCTTTGATGTCCGTGGAGTTACTTCTGGTTCGCACCAGTGTAAGATAGAGGGGAATCAGGCCTAAAGTGTTTTAAAAAATGAATGAAGGTGGCAGTGCTGCTGTCGTGGTCAAACTCCTGTTTGGGTAACCAAATTCTGCCAGCCTAACTTTCTGCCCATGGTTTCTTTTGGCTGTGGACTCTTCTTTAGCTTCCATCCTAAATCATTGCTGTGCAGTGTTAAATAGCTACTGTACTTCACCCTAGAAGTGGCTGCATTTCAGCGTTGGGGGAAGTGCTTCTTATATATAAAGTCTGTAAACTCTTAAGGATGCTTCAGGAAGAAAGGCACTCTATACATGTTAGAATATTGTTTGTCATCTCAACCCAGAATGCTGCTGTTTACTTGAATCTGATGCGGCAGCAGTAATGTGAACAGAGTATGAGTTTTAGCTCTGTTACTTGCCTTGTGCTTAGTTTTCCTCTCAGAATTTATCTGTAAGAAAGAGCCTGTTTACAGAGTGAAAACTTGCATTCTGTTACTGCTAGTGCTAAGTGAAAGACGCATGTTTATCTCCCATGAATGCTGTGGAGACATGCAGCAAAGGGAAAGAATATGTGCCATGGTACAATATGTTGTGTTGAATGCTACTTACTTCAGGAAAGCTCAAGGAACACAATCTCATTTAAGAAGCTGTCGTTTTTCAACTTCTGGGCTGGCTCATTATCTAGGTAGCAAAACTAATCTGATGTTTGTTCATTTCTGTGCTCCTGTTACATATTTTTGCCTAAATCAAGGCCTTAGTTTATGGGCTCATGAAACATTCATTGATGGAATGTATCTATGATAACAATACATTCATATATTTCTATTTGTACGGGGAGGCCCAAAGGGTTCACATTCATCTTGAGAAAATTAATGTTATTGCTGTGCCATTTGTACCATTGGAGACAACAGAGATATGAAACATTGAGTGTATAATTGTAATGCGTACTTCTTATATAGCGGTTTTCATCAAAACGTCTCAACGCCCTTCATAACCTTTAACATATTTATATTCACAGTCCCCCTGTGAGGAAGGGCAATGCTATTGTCCCCATTGTACAGACAGGGAACTGAGGCACAGAGAGGCTACATGTCTTTTGCAAGGTTAGACAGGAAGTCCATGGCAGACCAGGGAATTGAACCTAGGTATTCAACACGCAAAGCCCTAACCACTGGGCCATCCTTCCTTCCTCACTAAAGAAAGTGGAGAGGGTAGAGAAGACTCAAATCTTTAGGTTGTCATGTAGAGTGACAGAAAGTTGAGACAAGCTTAGCAAAGCTTCTAGTGCCTTAGTCAGGGAGAGGTTCCTTTGGTGACTTTTGGTCCTAGAGCTAGTCAGAACATTTTCTCTCTCCCTCGCTCCATGGTTGAAAGTTGCTGGGAAATGGAACTGTTAATCTCCTGACCACCAGAAGGGGCATGATTCAATCCTGTCACGTCATGTGCAGGGCACACAAACGGAGTCTGATCAGTGGACGAGGACTGCTCAATCTGCACCAAAAACTAGGCACCGTGTGCACGCATTTATTGCTGAGCAGGCTGGAAAATGCAAATTGCATCCACTGAGTTAACGTACTCTGCTAACTGCTGGTCCCATTGGTCTCACGTTGTCTGTTTCCCTCCCCAGCTAGAGACCTGGAGCCATATCTTCCGTGAGGGTAAGGTAGCATAGCTCCTTTGCACCAGCTGAGCATCTGGTCCCTGGGTTGCTTCGGGTGCTCTGTGCTGTAAGGCACTTGTCTCCGGCTGGATATTCATTTGCTAGGTCCTCAGCACAGACATGAACAGGTTAAATGCCCAGTGGCAGTAAACGGGCCAGCAGGGACATGTGCGTGGTTATTTAACCACCAGCTGCCACTGCACTGTCTCTGGCTTTCAATGGGACATGACCAAGTGTTTGATATCCCTGACTGGTGGGATGAGTGTCAGCCAGAGTTCGGGCCTGCTGGGGGGTAACAGCAGGTCCCTGTGTCTCTCAGTGGGGAGTGTTGACCCCAGGGCCAGTGCTGTCCTGGGGCCTCGCTGTGGAGATAAATCAGAAAGTCGGTTTGGTTGGGAACAGATTCTGAAATTGGTTCCGAAGAGGCAGAGATCCCATTTGCCTCCTGCTTGGCGAGACTAGCTGGCTTCTGGTGATGTTTTTCTCATCCTCCCACCAAACAGAAATGATGCTTAGATAGCTTCTGTCCCAAAGAGAATGAGGTGGTGGGGCCTGCACTGGCCCTGGTGGCTTCATGCTGCCAAAGAAGTGTTCACTGTTAGTGACTAGCGCTTGCTGGCAAGGGTCTGAGTGACTGGCTCACCGCTTGCCACCCTCTCCCCTTGAAGTCTCAGACTGCCTTAGGGTCTTTGTTCCTAGGAGCCCCTCTCCAAGGGAAGCAAGGGGTGAAGCACCACTTGATGAGCTCCTCATTAGAGAGATGATTCTGCTCCCCTCGAGATTTTCTCCTCTTTAAAAGTGTTTCTCCTTGAATGCTCCTGGGAATGAGGGCTGCCCCCGCCTCCTTAAGGAGTCCTTGGGAGCTGGGGCTGCCCTTGTAGACATGTGGAGATCAAAGATTGCCAGAGCTGCCATTCTCCACTTCATCTTGGAACCAGCAGAGCCCCAACTCTGCCAAAGACTGTGACAGAGGCAGCAGCTCTGGCTTCCCAGGAGCAATGCACTTTCTCATTATACCTCACTGGGCTGCAAGCTGAGGGCAAGTAGGGTTTTACTGCTGGAGGCTCCGTGCAGAAATGGGATCCAATTACCATTCTGACTCTCTTATGCATACATGACATTGCCCTTAATAATGGACTGGAGCCAGCCTCTGGCTGAGCCAGCATCAAGGGCAGTCTGCTCTCTGAGCCCCACTTTGAAGATCTGTCCCTTAGCCCAGCCTTGCCCGTCTTTTTATGCCTTCACTTTTTTTCCATCGGAGAAGCCACTGGAATACAACAGGGAGTGAGACTTGTCCTGTCAGGGGAGTTTGCTCTGCAGAAAGGCTGGGATTCAAACTGTGATATTAAAACTTTGCTTCCCTGTATCAACTTTATCGGAGGAATTCAAAGCACTTTGCACCTATTAAGCCTCACAACACTCTCAAGCAGTGTTAGCCTCCTGATTTTGCAGCTGGAGAAAACTAAGCGAGGGAAGCTTTAATTGTCTCTCTCAAGGTCACCCAGCAAGACAATGACAGCGTTAAACCCAGGTTCTTCTCCCAGCTCTGGCACTGGCTCAGTGTGTCTTCGTGGGCTAGCTCCTTACTTCTGTGCCTTTGCTTTCCCATCAGAGAGCTGGGCATTGTAATAACCTGCCTGTGACAGGGTGGTAAGGTCCGTATCGGACTGCAAACTGCATCTTGTTTTGTGGACACCATTTTGTTTCAAGGACTCCACTTTGTATTGTAACCTTCATTTTGTAGCGTGGCCTTCAAGTAGCATTGCAACTTCCAGTGTGGATTAGAGCATCCGCTTTGTGGTAGGGGCTTGACCCTAGCTGAATGACTTCCTGAGAAGCCAGCACAGAGCAATCTAGGGCCATCAACTCTGATTGCCTCTCAACTATTGGCTCATCCACAAGAACAGAAAACTAAGGGCCGAGGTTGCTCAGGGACATGGCCCAATGGGGTCAGAGACTATATTTAAGGGGGAATTCCCTCTGTGGAGTGGTGGTGGGGAAACTGACCACTGTGACATGCAAGAAGACGAGGCTAAGGCAGGCGAAGCTGACCACCACTGGATTCGCAGTAATGGGGAGACCAGACTGGTGAGCATGCGTTCAGGATTTTGTGGTTTTTCATGGAGCTGCACTTTTATTAAGAGTAAAGTGCCTGTGGTTAAGAAATCCCTTTGCTAACCATCTCTCCCTTGTTTTCCTGCAACATTGTCTCTGAAATGGCTACTCGGTTACTGAAATGGTTATTCCACAGTGAGGTGGAACTCTGAGGAATGTGTATGAGCAAGTGGGGACTCAGAAGGGCGAGGGCATGGTTCCAGGATTGCAAGGTCCCACTGCCCAAGAAAGGTGTCAGGCATGGTGTCTATACCTGGGAGTGCATCTGAGCAACCAGATCTAGGGGGCTTAGAAGCACCTGGGATCCAGCAGTTGGGTTCACTCATGACACACTAGCATCTGTACAGAGAGGAGGACTGAACCAGAAGAGGGTGGATCAGATCAGGTCTTTTAAGATTCATAGACTGTAAGGCCAGAATGAGCCATTATGTCTGACCTTCTGCATCCCATTGACCAGAGTCTCTCACCCAGTAAACTCATCTAGCCATAAGTTCTGTTCGAGCTATAGCCCGTCTATTAGAAGACATCCAGTCTCGATTGAAAGATGCCAAACGATAGGGAATCCACCACTCCCCTTGATAAGATGTTCCAATGGTCAGTTTCCCTCACTGTTAAAAAATTGCACTTTATTTCTAGTCTGAATTTGTCTGGCTTCCTCTTTCAGCTGTTGGAACTTGTTCTACCTCTTTCTGCTAGATTAAAGAGCTGTCTGCTATCAGAGATATCTTCCTCATGGAGGTACCTGTAGACTATGATCAAGTCACCTCTTAACCATATCTTTGTTAAACTAAACAGATTTTGAGCTTAAGTCTCTCAGCATAAGGCATAAGAAGCTCAATCTATTTAGTTTATCTGAGAGAAGAGAAAGAGGAGATTAAGAGAGCTAAAACTGCAAACACAAAGGGCCTGATCCTCCCTCCCTGCTCTCAGTGTGCCCGTGCCAAGTGGGTATCAAACACTACCAGATCAGAATTCCGCGTTCCCTCTCAGAGGTGGTAGCTTTTCACAGCCCTTGGCACTCGTTTTGCAGAGGCGTAAATGACAACACAAGGTGCAAGGCACTGGAGAAGCAGGCCTAGGGCGTTGCTTTTTTCCTGTGCTGGATTGTGTAGCCTGTGCATCAGCTAATATTGCAGTGTTGATGCATCGGAAACACGGATGTTTCACGATGTGCTGGCCCATTTAAAAATCCCATGCCAGCTGTGTTCCAGTGCTTCCTGCCTGCCCAGTTGCCCATGTTGTGATGAAAGTGACAGCACCTTTGTCAAGGGGAAGAACCCCATACTCTTGTAGTTTTCCACAGACGAAGCAAATGCACCTGTACTGGATGCTGGGTGCATCCCCCTAACCTTATGCTTTTAGTTTCCACGTCTGCTTCATCAGCAGATGAACACATAATTACTTTCCCCAGTTTTAGTTTTCCACAGTAAATGGAATGAAGTGGATATGAGAGACTAATGACACCAGGATGGATTTCCTGTTTGCAGGTCAGGTGGGGCCAGCCACATCCAGGCAGGGTCCACTCAGGAAAACCCACGACACATCTATTAAAATTGATCGAGAAATAATTTTAATATGGAGAAGTAAACAGAGCTCCTTATGTTTTCTTACAAATTATTGCCCCAGAAGGAGAGACAAATGGGAGGAAATAGCAGGGGGTGTACACGTGTCTGTGAGTGGGATGGAGCTAGGAGTATCTGAGCGTATGCAGGTGCAGATGGAGCAGGATTTGGGGTTGAAATGGAGGGATCTCTGGTGGGGTTGAGCTGGTCCCTTTGGGAGAAGAGTGCTGTGTGCGGGGCTGGTATGCACCTGTGAGGGGGAGAAGGGTTGACATGTCAGTGGGAGGAGGTACTGAGGTGTGTGATATTTGGGGATGGGTTGGGAGCTGGGAAAGCAGAAGGAAGGCCCTGATATGTACAAAGGATGGATGAAGTGCATGGGTATTAGATTTGGGGGTGGATAGTGTGTGGTAGAACAGGGTAGGTGCTGTGTGTTGGAAGTTGTCAGGCACGGTAGATGGGTGGTGTGGAGTTCTTGGGTTGTGCAAAGGGCAGGTTGGAATGCTGTGTATATAGGAAAATCAACGTGTGGGTGTGGGTTGTGCATGGGAAGGTAAACGGAGGATTTGGGACGTGAAGGTCAAGAGGGGTTGTTAAGTAACTATGACCTCCTGATGTAACCCTAAATCTGTTGCTTAGAACCTGCAACAACTCTCAGCAGCAGTCAGTCTGTGATAGCGCCTGCCCAGGGGATGATCAGCCCCACTCCCTGGCGCATGTGGGTGTAACGCACTTCGCTTTTGGGGGACATAGAACCACTCACTGTACAGCCAGGAGTCACTGGAACATATGGGCTGGAGAATACTTCGGTGCTTCATGAGAAGAAAGCTCTCACTGCTGACAAATAGCAAGTATTTAAAGCATCTGTTACTTTTCTACCATCAACAGTACATCAAAATCCATATCCTCCAAAATAAAACAAGGCTCTGCTTTTCAGAAGTTTGTGCAACGTAGAAGCATTGATGAACGTATTTACAGAGTTGCAGTTATAACTGTTTTGATTGGGCAAATGGAAAATATGGTTTTCCTAACCAATGCTTTGAAAGAAGGCCTGGCGGCCTCTTTGTTTTTAACTAAGGACTTCTGTTTCCTGCTCACTGCCACTGCACATGCATGCTTTTATGGTCAAAACTCTGCGGAACATTAGTCCCAAATCAGTCTTCTCATGAAATGAATTGTACTGTTTCTGTACTATCTGGTGGCCAGTCCCAAGGACGTACATAATGGACTGCAGACTGCACCAAGCTGACAGGTGTGAACTAGCCTAGTGGATAGAGGGGAAGTGGTAGATGTGATGTATCTTGATTTTAGTAAGGCTTTTTGCACAGCTCCACATGATAGTCTCATAAGTAAACTAGGGAAATGTGGCCTAGATGAAATTACTATAAGGTGGGTGCACAAATGGCTGAAAAAACATCCTCAGAGAGTAGTTATCAATGGTTTGCTGTCAAACTGGGGGGCGGGGGCTCGTATGTAGTGGGGCCACATGGGTCAGTCCTGGATCTGATAATATTCAATGTTTTCATTAATGGAGTGGAGATAATGGAGTCGAGACCATGCTTATAAAATTTGCAGATGATACCAAACTGGAAGGGCTTGCAATCACTGTGGAGGACAGGATTATAATTCAAAATGACCGTGACAAATTAGAGAATTGGTCTGAAATCAGTAAGATGAAATTCAGTAAAAACAAATGCAAAGTACTTCAAATGGAAGGAAAAATCAAATGCACAAATAAAAAACGGGGAATAGCTGGCTAGATGCTAGTACTGCTGAAAAGGATCTGAAGGTTCTAGTGGATCTCGACTTGAGTAACAGTCAATTACGTGAGGCAATTGTGAAAAAGGCTAATATAATTCACAAGAGGTAATTATCACATATTGCAGGAGGTAATGTAATTCACAGGAGGTAATTTTCCCACTCTACTCAGCACTGCAGAGGCTTCAGCTGTGGTCCAGTGTCCAGTTTGGGGCGCGACGCTTTAGGAAAGGTGAGCAAATTGGAGGGAGTACAGAAGAGAACAACAAATATGGTAAAAGATTTAGAACAGTGGTTCTCAACTGGGAGTACACAGAGGTCTTCCAAGGGGTACATCAACTCATATTAATATTTGCCTAGTTTTACAACAGGATACGTAAAAAACACTAGCAAAATCAGTACAAACTAAAATTTCATATAGACAATGATTTGTTTATATTGCTCTATATACTAGGTACTGAAGTTTAAGTACAATATTTATATTCCAGTTGATTTATTTTATAATTTTATGGTAAAAGTGAGAAAGTAAGCAATTTTTCAGTAATAGCGTGCTGAGACACTTGTATTTTTATGTCTGATTTTGTAAGCAAGTAGCTTTTAAATTAGGTGTAACTTGGGGATACGCAAGGCAAATCAGACTTCTGAAGGGGTACAGTAGTCTGCAAAGGCTGAGAGCCACTGGTTTAGAAAATCTGACATATAAGGCAAGGTGGAAAAAACTGGGCATATTTAGTCTTGAGAAAAGAAGACTGAGGGGGACCTGATAACAGGGGTGTTATAAAAAGGATGGTGATCAACTGTTCCCCATGTCCATTGAAGATCAACTCTGCATTTATATCAGCCATATGAAGAAGTCCACTGAAAGGAGGACCGGAAGTAATGCACTTAACCTGCAGCAAGGGAGCTTTAGCTTTTAGAAAAGACTTTTTATCACTAAGGGTAGTTTATCTCTGGAGGCTTCCAGGGGAGGTTGTGGAATTCCCCTCACTGGAGATTTTTAAGATGAGGTGGGACAAACATCTGTAAGGGATGGTCAGGGTTCACTTGGTCCTGCCTCAGCACAGTGGGTTGGACTTGATGACTTCTCAAGGTTCCCTCCAATCCTATATTTCACTGAGTCTATCATTCTAACTCTGTGTAGTCTTTTTAAAAAGCTATTATATTTTTGCTTCCCATGCATGCGCTGCATTTATTCTTGTGTGAACTTGAGAATGGATTCCACAGTCTGTTGCATGTATGTTTGCATCTCTGTGTGTAACAGTGGATGTCTCAGTGAAGTATGTGTAATAGTATTTATTTGAATGGTTAGTGGGGCTTCTTTCTACCAGTCAGTGTGTATTATAGTCTTCTAAAGTCCACAAAAATAAAATTAAAATCCCACTGAAATCCAAGGGCCTAATGCAGCTTAAATTAATTCTAAGCCCAACTGAGAATGGCAGGGAGCTGAGCATAGTCTGGGCTGCTTCCTGATTGTGTGGGAAGCTTCCCAAGAATGGTGTTAGCTGGATGTCTTGAAAGAGTAAGGACTGCCATTTCCAAGTCCTTACCCCCTGTGTGTGGTGATTGTTTTCACCGTGGCAGCATGAAACAAGGGATGTAGCTTTGTAAAGTTCCTATCTTCTTAGGTCTTGTCTATACCTGCAAAGATGACACCTGTGAATCATCCTGGCAGCTCCACTGGGGGTTGCTGCTATGCTGAATTACACATCTCATTTTGTCTCTGCAGCTTGAGGGCAGGACTTCCCGTTGCCCAAAGGGGGAGTCTGCTATAAAGGGAACTGATTTATCTATGATTGTGAAACATGCTTCATCTCACTCTCTCAAAGGTTCCCAATGCAAAATCTTACAGGATAGGAGCTGGAGGAAAAGGGGATCCTCCTCCTTTCATTTGGAGATAGAAGAAGGGCAGAGGTTGTGACACAACTCATTACCGCTCTCATTATTTACGAAATGTTTGGGTGGTATTAAAGGCTCTCTAGAAACCAAATTTTATTCTGCTCCTTTATAATGAATGTGTCTAATAAGGCAGAGCTATAAGAGGATGTCCCTTTCCCATGAAGGCACTGTGCCCTGGCCAGGGTGATCAGAAAGCTCTCAGCACGGTGGATGAATTACAAATCAGCATCGTTGGGATAACACCATTAGTCCCAGCTCAGACCTGCACCAGGGCAATCTGAGTGGAAACTCCCGCACACCCTGAGGAACCTCTGAGAGAGAGGGCTCAAAGAGCAGCTCACATCCCCTCCAATCTCCTGATACTTTTAAACTCCTTCCCCTACATAAGTACAGTTATTTAACCACACTTTCAATTCCATTACACACCTCTCCTGTAATTACCCTTCAGTTACATGGTCACTGAGTCAGTTTCACTGCTAAATACCCTGAAGCGGTAAAGGATTTGCAGTCCCACTGTGGTTATAAGGTAATTACACTTTGTACAGCTCAAGGTATTTCCTGTGAGACCCGTGTTGCTGTATCAGAGTGAGAAATATCCCTGTATTTATCGGGTAATAACATGGTTCACGCTGTCAATATCAGAGCCCATTTACTACATAGTAGTTAACATGTAATTAAATGCTCACTTGTTTCCACAGTGCTAAGAAAGGACTTAAGCAACGCCGTAGCATTGCAGTTTAAGTATTACCAGCTTTATTTATTTAAACGATAGAGAGAGACTTTCAAAGAGTTGCACAGGTTTTAACCCAGCACTCCTGAACAACCTTGGAATAATAAGCTGCTGGACAGACTTTTAGTACCAAACCATAGTGTGTTCAGCCCTAGTGCCCATGATCAGTTTAGGGCATGCATAACCCAGCCCTTCTGGGCTAACACTACAGTAGCTGAGAAGCTTGTGCACAACCTACCTTTCTCAAGCAAACCCTATAATAACACCCCAGTCCTCAGGAGTAACCCTACAACAAGAACCTAGTCTCATTTACAAGAATCCAAGCCATAATAACGCAGGGTGTGCCTATATCTCAAAAAGTATTGGGACCCTGCAATAATAAAGAATTCTTTTTAGTGTCAAGCTTAGACAGGATTATTATAAACGATTAAAAAAAATCATTGAATGAACACAGCACCTTAGATAGTATCCTTCCAGCATCAAATAAAGGATTCATTTACAAAAAACAAACAAAAAATTATACCAGCACCACAAATACTTCAATCTCTCTCTCCCTGTATAGCATATCACCCAGTGAACCCACCTTTCGCTTCTTCAAATCTCGGTTTATTTTTTTCCATGCACGGAGAAGAAAATACAGAAGGAAAACTTATTTACTCTCTCTCCCCATGACTCCACAGTGGGAGTTATCATTTCCTCAGACAGTAACTGCCATAGACTTGATAATAATACTTTCCACCCATATTTATTTCCCTGCCAATGCTTATCTGATGTTTTCTTTCATATATAACAGGGAGAGGAACACAAATGCCTGAGCAGCTTTTAAGTAATAGAGACTTCCACACAATATGTTAGACACATAATATGAAATGCTTGCTACAAATTGCCTTAAAAAGGGGCGTGTGGCTTTCTCTCCTCCAAACTTGCTACCTGCACGCATCCAATTACTAATGCAAACAGAGTTCCTTCCAGTGCCATTTGCAAGTCAGTCTTTTTAGACGATAACAGTATTCGTTAAATATGGAGACAGTTCTGCTGCTTTCCAGAGAGTGAGTGGTGAAAGCAACTGGAGAAATTACTGGCCTCACACACAACAGTCAGCTGCATTCCAAAAAACTTGATCTCATTAACTTGGAGTCAAGTTACACTTGGTTTGTTTCCCAGCAAACCCTGCACAAAGGAATAAATACACCTGGTTAATAGAGCTGGCTCAGAAACTTCGTGGTTGTGTGGGGAAAGGAGGAGGTTTTGAAAATTTTTTATTAAAATGGAAAACTCTTCATTTTCCTTGAAATATTTGTGAGGTTTCATCAAAAAACACAAACACCTGGGGAGAAAAAAGGTTTACAATGCCAGTAAATGCCAAGGAACATGAACATTTTCAATACAAAAAATTGTTTCTGTGAAATGCCATTTTTCATCAGAAAAAAGCCCCTATAAATGAAAAATTTCAACCAGCTCTCATGATTAATGACGATTGCCCCATTGTCTACAATCACCCAGCAGTGAAACCCTTTCCATTAAAGCTTGATCTTCCAAGATGAAGGATTGCAAGTGGGCGAGGGTGGAGATATTGTGGAGGATGACAATGACTTAATTTTTATGGCAAACAAAATTGTGCTAGTGCTTTATAACAAAATTAAAAAAAAAAAAAAAGGCATCCAGAGCTAAGCTGCTGGTCAGTTTATAAAGTGATGCATAAGGATAAATAACCCCTGTTGTATTTTCATAGCCAGGGTCACTGCAGACAGGCTTATTCATATATAGTTCCAATGTATTTTTTTAAATTTCTCCAAGCTATTTGCTTCAGTAATCTGCTTTGGCAGAGAGTTCCATAGGTTATTCACTTTGAGAGACCATATGGCCTAGTAGATGGAGTACTGGACAGGGACACAGGAGATTTCAGTTATATTCCTAGCTCTGTAACTGATCTTCTGGGTGACCTTGTGCAAACCACTTCACTGCTACGCGCCTCAGTTTTCCCATCTGTAAGATAGAGGGAAATTTTTGACTGCTTTGAACTCTACAGATGAAAAGCACTGTATTAGAGTGAAATATTATTTTTTATTATATGCAGAAAGATATTGCCTTTCATACGTTTCCCAAGTGTGCTTTTTACATGGGATTCCGTAATTGGCCACATGATTAATTCTTTTATACCTCTCCCATTTCTCAACTGACTTTTTTTCCTTACTGAATTAATGGCTTCATCCAAAGACTAGCAAAATCAATGGAAAGACTCTTGACTTCACTGGGCTTTGGACCATGCCCTAAGTATGCTGGAGAGGTTTGCATAATTCAAGTTGATCACAATTGGATAGTTTGAAATTTAGGAAGGTGTCAGCTTGCAAGGGTTTTTTTTAGTGGAAAGTTCTGTTTTGGTGAGGTTCACATACGTGGCAATGTATGGGGACTTAAATACTGGAACTCCTGGAAAAATATGCAGCAGCAGTGGGGAAAAATCCTAATTTTGCTATTTTGGCAGAACAGAAAAACATTTGACAGTTCACAATGATTTTTTGGGGGTCATTTTCAACAAAAAATGAAAATCGCCTTGGACAGGCTAAAATCTATCATTCAGAATAAACCTATTTGCTTAGGAAATGACAAATCTGCATTTGGGACAACCTGTGTAAATGTGCTTTTTTGCTCCAGAGTGGAATTCATTCATTCTTTGCTGTGCACAACTTTGCTTGCTGAGGGAAATTTCCAAATTTTGACCTTGACCAAGTTGGGAAAAGCTCCCAAAAAAATCTTCAGTTTCCACGTGCAAAAATTTGCAAAGTCAATATTGATTGTGTCACATGGCTCTTCTTAGTGCCTGAAGCGAACATACAGAGTGAAACAGTTTAATCCAGTCTGAAGTACCTTACTGCAAATATCTGAGCTGCTTATGCAACAATGCGCTCTGATGAATGAAGGTTTAGAACCCAGCTGGCTGAAGGCTGCAGGATGATGTACAGAGAAATATCTTGCCATTTCCAGCTCAGCTGTCGGTGTTTTGCCCACAGAGATTCAAGCTGTCAGTCTTTGCTAAAAGATGAAGTAAACGAGGGAGCCTGTTTAAAGATACTATCCCTGCACAAGAGTTCCCCAGGGAAGGGAATTCATAGCTCCTTGCTTTGCAAGGCTAGAATGATACACTGACTGATGTTCCATTATTATTTCTGATAGGATTAGAAATATATTGATAAGAGTTGTTATCATTAACTTGCTCTAGAGGGGAGGTATTGTCTCATGATTAAGGGCCTGGATCAGGAGTCGAGAGCCGGGTTCAAGTTCTGGCTGCCACGGTTTTCCTTGGGCAAGTTATAGGGTAATCACACTCCTTGTCTCTGTCTTGTCTGTTTAGTCATTGAGCAGTTCAGAGCAGGGATGTCTCTCAGTACGTATGTGTGCAGCGCCCAGCACAATGGGACCCCGATCTTGTTTGGGCTGTCATTTGCAGTAATTGTAGATGATAACCTTCAGTGGTGCATTATATTTAAATGCTTCCTTTCATAGACCCAACAACATTTAACATGCACATCGCACTTTTCCTTCAAGGGTATGGAAGTGCTTTAGAAACTTTATCTAATTAAGCCTCACAGCAGTTTTGTCAGACAAATGTAATGATAATTGTATCCATTTTGGAGTTGGGTAAAATAAGGCACAGAGATTAAATCACCTGGGTAGTCAGCAGCAGAGCTGGGAACAGAATCCAGGAATTTTGGTGCTCCATCCTTGCTCTAAACACGAGATGATGCTCCCTCTAAAAGCCAGACTATAACCCATTAGTCCTGGCTCCCCATCCTGACTCCAGCCAGTAGAACAACCTCTCTCCCAGAACTGAGCGTGTAATTCAGGAATCCTGATTCCCAGGCATCGTTCCCCCACCCATGCCATTCTAACCAGTAAGTCCCATTTTACCTCCCCTGCTTTGCCTCACTTTTTAGCATTCAGGTTGTCAGGAGGGAGTTGAAAGAACTTGCCTTAACTCAAGACTCATTTCTTCACGTAGATTCTTTTCTAGTGAACACATCTGATGCGGAGTAAAATAAGATTGACCCATTGGCACTAGAACTAACGGAAATTAGCAAGCTTGCCTCTTTGGACTGAGCGTGAGATGTGCCTCTTTGGTCTGGCATGTGTGGTAGAGTAGGAAAAGCCAAGTGGCAGGCAAGCTAAGAAGATTAACTAATAACTCTGACCCACAATAAGTCCCCTTTTCAATTATTTTCCCACTTTTGTTCCAGGAGTTTAATTTTTAGGGCACTCGGTTTTCTTATATATTTTACGTTACAGTCTCACAGCTGCAAACATTGAATGAACATTTTCTTTCTTTCACTAAAGAAAAAAGGGTTGTTTTATTTTATCAGCTATTGATTTTACACTTCATATTCCTTTTCTCCACCCAGATCCTAAAGCTAGATTTAAAACATCTATTTTGCCCTCCTTGATCTCTCACACACATACCATGTCCACCGTGGCTGTGCACAAATGCCCCAATCTCTTATATTAGGTTTTGTATCTTACGTTTCCTTTCCTGTACATGGTGCCATGTCCTACTTTCAGGGTGTGGGGGAAGGGATACTGTATTCAGCAAATAAGTGCAAGTACACCTTACCTATGAGCCCCTCCTTCGTCCAGAAGGAAAAGCAGATACCAGTCAGCTCTGATGTATTTCTTTGCAGTTTTTTTGACACCTGGTTTGCATTAGTTGTGTATGTATGAACTGATAGTTACGTGAGTTTGGTCCATTGCACCACTGAGCTGTGGTAGCCTACAGCAATTCCATACATACCTACAGCAACACCACAACCTTGTGTTGTCAGGACATGGGGCAGGAAGAGGATAGCTTAGAGGGCAAATGGAGAAAGGGAAGGATCCTCTTGTAGGTTTAAGTTTGTCAAATTCAAAACTCTGAGCAGTGGGTGCTTCCATCCCCTGAGAACCAAACTGCAGCATCTCCACTGTCCAGTAGTATTCACCTTGTTGTCCTGGCCAAGATTCCAGCTTAGGTGAATACACTACCTCTTGAAATTTACCCAGTCATCTATGCAGAGCTGCACATGGTGGGAAAAAGGGTTCTCCCTGACCCCAGTGTTGATCACGTTGTACCCTGAAACATACGACTTGATTTCCATTTGTCCTAGCTGGGGCAGAGAGAATAACAAATTATCTGGGTCACTGGCAGTTCTGAAAAATCAGGAAAAACTATTATTTCAGGTTGACCCAAAAGTATTTTTTCAAAATTTTTAGCAAATCTAAAAAGTAAAAAAAAATCCTTTAGTTTCGTGTCAGACAAAATGTTTTATTTTGATTTTGACCATTTTAAAATGATTTGTTTGTGCCTTTTATAAAGTTAACTGAAGTTATGAAATATAAGGTCGCTTTGACCTGAAAACATTGAAATGTTTTGATTGTTTTTCCCTCCAACCAAAAAAAAGTTGATGAAGCAGACACAAATTTATAAAATGTTCTGGTGTTGCCAGATCTGCATTGTTCACCGAAAAAAATTTTGGCTGAAAAGTTTCACCCAGCTCTAATCCTAGGACATATGGCAATTCTGCTTATTCTACTGATCTAAAATTACCCCGCCTTTCTTCAGATCTCTGGTATCTGCCTCCTGCTCAGGTAGTTGCAGATCCTCCATGGTGCTGGGCCACCTGTAACATATTCTGCCTGCATTTCTCAGATTATTTTAAGTTTAAATGAGTCATGAAGTTCTCTTGTGTTTCCTCCACCTCTTCCCTACTTCCCAATTTTGCAGCAGGCTGCATGGCCGGAGCTCCTGGCCTTTCAGAGGGATCCAGCACTAATCTGTTCTAGTATATTTTTAGAATTCCTTTCTTTTTTAAAATCTTTTTACAGCAGTGTCCCACTGGGAGCAGGTCCAGGTTTTTTTGTGTGATAGTTAGATTGATTGCACTTTGCTGCTAAGATTTGTATTGCATCTGACCTTGGGACGTGCGTGCCATTGGTGCTTCAACAATGAAAATGTAATGAGGTATATTACATAGTGCCTCTTTGGTGTGGGGAGCCAGTTGGTTTGGTCACCTCATCTGCACTCTCACATTCTCTGTTGTGCGCCCACTCTGGGCAGTGTTGGTATGGGAGACCTCCTCGCACCTGCCAGTCCCTCCCTTCGCGTTGCTGCTGGGATTTCATTCTGTGCTCTGCCTTCAGACCATTAGCACTAAACTGTTACTTGCCATTTATTGGGCCAGGTTGCGATAAAAGCCCACCCCTTCCCCTAGGGCCTGATCCAAATACATTGAATGGAAAGGCTCTCAGGAACTGCAGAAGGCTTTGGTGCAGACGGGAACATCCAGTGCTCCTGGTGTCACAAGGACAGTCAGTTACCGCTGGACTTTCCGGAGTCACCGTATCCCACTGGACGAGGTTGAAGAGTGAAAGCTCCAGCACCTCTGCCACAAAAGGAAGGTTGGAGGCAGAGCATGAGCAGTCATTAGGGCCTGGCTCGAAAGTTTCTCTCATGAAGCAGATAATCTCTGGTAAGGGGATGCTGGCAATGACAGTATCCACCCACAATGGACCACATTTCCTCCCCATAGATTCCACCCGCCAAGAGAGACATGGCAGCAGAGGGCAGGTTTTCCTTTAGAGCTGCCCCATACACCCCCAGTACCTCTCTGAGCACAAATGGCCCTAACTCAGTGAGGAGAGAGATTTTATTTCACTTCTGCAGACACAAAACCGGAGACCCTATGTGTGTATGTGAGTGAAAACCCAATTGGGATGTTGCCATGGTCATCATGGCACCGCACGCTCTTGAGAGAACCTCTGTTGATATTCAGTCAGGTCCCCATCCTTCACCTCCTCTGCCCTTGCCGGGCTGAGCCAATACCTCTGGAATTCCTCTGATGCTGGATGAGGATCCAGTTCCATGCCAGTGGACACAATCAACACCTTGACATCTGACTGCCCAACTGACCGCCTGCCTACAGAGCATCCTCTCCCTCTCTGTCCCGCTGAGACTTTCTGCTGCTGGTAAAACGCCTGCTAGCTAGCGAGGGTTCCCTATATGAACAGCACTTGAGAAGCTGACTGAATGTGCAGCCAAGACATCGAATGTGCTATTGCTTGGGATTTATTTTGTGTCCCCTCCTCCCCTTTCCTTTTTTTTTTTTTTACCAGTTTTAATCAAATGAAAGTTGGCAGTGTAAACACAGTGGCTGTTATGTCACTTAATGACATTGCCCACCAGGAAACCTTTCAGAAATCCCTCCACAGCCCCATGGGAAAGCGATTGCTATTTAGTTTCTGCACTTATTTTTTCCCCACTGTCAAAGGAACATAGCAATTTCACCAAACTTCCCCTGTGCCGTGGAGATTTTAATGAAATGCTGAAATAACCCTCTTCCTCCTGCTGCCTGGCTGCATTAAAGCCCCAGTCGATTCAGGAGGCACTGGAAATAGTCAGCTGGACCCAGCCACGCTCTTGTTTGAAAGCATTTAACCAGGAATAGATAAGCCTCTGCTGCTTCCTTTTCCCTCCCCACCCCCACTCTCACTGGATGAGTAAATGAGACCTGATGATCTGACATAGCTGCTGCCTCTGTCACTCACCAAGGCTAACTGATCGGTGAAAGCAAGGCATGGGCAAAGAGTCATTCACTTTAGAACCAAGCACAAGAAGCCAGTTATTTTGATGTTAAAAATGCAGCGAGGAAAACTTATCCTTTGGCAAAGGCTGGGGATGTAGCACTCAGGGCTCCTAACTCCCATTCACAGCCCAGCTGCTGACTGGTTGCATTGTCTTGGCTTTATTTCATTGCTCTTGAGCACCTGATGATCCCACTGAATTCAGTGGGAGTTGATGGTGGGAACAGAGGAGTGCTCCATGAAGGAAAGCAATGTCAATAGGAGTTAACCAAGTATATGAAGTATAGTATACTGTGTAGATTGATCTTGCTGATTTGAAATAAAGCCTATGCCCTGTGGCCTTAAGCCTAAGATGCTCTATTAATAAATATGCACATTACTTAAAAACACTGATGGTTCTTGTTGTTCTAGACTGTATGGCTGTGCCCTGATGCCCAAGTTCTCGTTGCCTGGTTGGCAGTGCAGAGATGCCCCTTATACTGTGAAAGTCGTCTTTTCATCATTAGAAACCATGATCATTCGATGGAAATCAGGAGTGCATCACCCTTTGGAACCATTGACCCTCTTGCTGGAGTTGGCGGGCAGCCATTCTCCACAAGCAGAACCTCGGCATAGTTTGCTTGAAACACTGAAATGTAACTGGGAGGAAATGAAGGAAATGGGTCATTTGCAAAATTGGTGTTTGGGCATGGGGAGGAAAAATGCCCTTGTTTCACCTCTATATATTCCATTTCTCACCACAAAGACATTGCTGGGACCCTGGCCTACAGGCGTGCCTGCCACGAGGTGCGGGGAGAGATGAGGCAATTCACAGCATGATTAAGAAGGAGAGAAAGCCATTGGAAATCTGAAATTACATACATTCTTGAGCATTCCCCTCCCCCAAATTTTAAGACATTAGACTGAGACAATTCATGTAAGTCATTGAGGAGCTGCAGCCAGACAATGATTTGCAGCTGTTTCTGATTAGACTAATGACATCGAGGAGGCAGGCCTTGTATCCGACCTGCCAGTCCCCTGAGCTGCTGGACACAACAGCCTGTGATTTGTTTTACAATCGAGATGGAAGGGGAAGGTGTCTGCTTTCTCAGTCAGGTGGCTAGAGCGAGGAGACATTGTTAGCAAAACTGATCATTCTTAATCACTGTCGTTAGCTCTTAGCTTTGTTTATGACTGTGACAGTCTTTGTTGCTGAAAGGAGTCTGCATCTAATCTCCCTGCCTCCTGCCAAAAATATCTAGTCAATCGAGACTTGCTTTGGAAGAAACCATGAGGTGTAAGCTAGACTAAAATATACCTTTTAGGGTTTAATCATCCAGTGGCCAAGCACTGGGGCAATAAAGGGAGGAAGCAATGTCTAGTGGTTAGAGCGTAGGACTGGGAACCTAGGGAGGTTGGTTGTCTTCCGGACTTTGAGACTCAATCATTTTATGACCATGAGGAAGTAATTTCACTCTGCTGTGCCTCTGTAAAACATACTGCCCACCTCACCAGTGATGACTTTATCACCAGCGATACCGATACCTTCCCTCCCCTCCTCCTCCCCGCCCCTAATGGGGTCCTGTCCCTTTCGAAGCCATTCAGAAATTCCATTCCTGCTTCCAGTTCTCCTGCTCAGTCTTTCCCTGCCCTGCCCAAAAGATGCTGAAGGCATGCAGGTAAATGCCGCCATGTGTTTCTCTCTGTGTACCAGCTCCCTCTTTGCTTTTATTGTTTTTAACGCGGCAAGTCTCAGCTGGTGGCTGAAATCCTGATGTCTGATATTTGTGCAAATGACAAGACTGGGTCAATGTGGAAAGCAAGCTGCTAATCCCTGAGTGCTTTCAAAAGGTCAGCACCACGGTGGGTTTCTGCCTCCTCCAGTTCTCAATCCCTGCTGCGTGTCTCACAGCATTAGCGCTTTGAGTAGATTGAAGCTTCTCCGGCTGTGTTCCGGCACAGGAGACACCCTGAAGTCGGTAATGGAGAGGAAAGCAAAGCCCAAACCCCACCAGTTTGCTTAGCTCTATAAGTGGTCTGTCAGCTGAGACCCTCTGCTGCACAGTGGGAACTCCAGCGGGTCACTGGTGTACAGTGACTGCTATGGATGATAGGGTCCGAGGCAGGCCTCATCACCCCTACCTGCCCCTGAAGTGAGCTGTAACCAAAGGGAGGGAGGGGCTCGCTCCAAAACACAGGCGGCAGAATTGTTCAGGAGATTCCCATGTGCTGAAGGGAGAGGAGAAAGGTCCCCGTAGGCAGAGAAGCTGTCCTGAACGGCTGGGAGGGGGAAAGGAGTGTGTGTGGGTCAGAGCACAAGCAGGCACTGAAGGCTGGGGGCAGATCACGGGGAGGTGGTTTCTGTGGAAGCATTTCACACTTCCTCTTTTCTCTTACTCCCGGCAGAAGGCTTAGCAGAGCCACCATGCTCCCCAGGTCGTTGACTGACAGCAGGCTTGAGCAGAGGCAAGCCTGGCTCCATGGCTAACGTGCTCTTGGAGGGCTCCTGCAGCGTGAGATGTGGGTGTCTGAATGTGTGATTGGGGTGGCGCCTCTCAGCCAAGCACAAGCAGACAGATCTCGTTGCTGGAGCCTGCGGTCCAGTCAGCCCTGCACCAGCTCAATCCTTCTGGACAGAGAGCCTGGGCGAGACCAGCAGCAGCAGGGCAAGGGGAGCATGTCTCACTGGGGCAGCTGGGCGTGATTTCAAATGGGGGGAGTGGGCCTGGTGTGAGCATGCTTTGAGGACATGGCGTGTAGGGAGTGGGTGCCGCAGAGTCTCAGCGCCTCTGGTGATTCGTTTTGTTCATCTTTTTTACCAGAATCTGGCAAGCTCCATGGAGTGGCAGCTCTGTGAGCCCCATGAAATATTTTTTTGAATTCACAAAACGTGTCTCCGTTAATGCACCGTTTCTCTATAACTTAAACACATTCCCCTCTGCCCCGTCTCCTGAGGGGAAGATAATAAAAGTTACTGATTTCAGGGGCTGAGATTTTTGCTTCTCTTTTTGATTCGGGGAGATCTACATGTGGCCGTAGATAACTATATCTCCCTGAAGCAAGATACAGATACATAGAGGTTAATGTCATTTTAATTTTAATATAAAGGTGTTTTCTGTCCATAACACGGTTACATTGTATTTTGCACTATTAAAGAAACAATGGCTTGAGGTAGGGGGATTATCAAGTTACACATCAGTCTGCGGGATGTGATTTTATTACAAACCACAACAATAGAGCCATCAAAGGGGAAAAAGCCTATGGATTGATTTATAACTTGCTGATCCATCTGTCCCTAGCCATTATTCCATGTATAATTTTTCATTACATGCATGACAACTGATTCTCAGCCACATTAAGACACAGTGTGCAATCACGGAGGAGTACAAAGAACCACTAACTACTCTGGAATAATAATGCCTGACAGTGAAAGTTTGATGGAAACCAGAAGTGGCTGTGCAGGCACTGGGACAGCCGGGGCATCTTAAAACCTGGAAATGGAGTTCAATTGTTTAGTTGTTGTTACTCATTACTGCCCTTGGACAAGTCTCTTCACATCTCTGTGTCTGTTCCCCTTTCATTCTTTGCCTTTGTAGCCTGTAAGGTCTTGAGGCCAAGGATGGACTTGTCTTATGTGTATGTACAGCACCTAGCACGGTAAAGCCCATGTTTCGCTTGGGGCCCAGGCACCAATCTAGTAATAATGGAAGAGTTGGACCAATGGGACAGCCTAGTCACCTGTAGCTAATAAGGGTAGCCTAGGGATAGTCCACTGCCATCATGCCCACTGGGGGATGGGTTACTCTGACATACCCTAGTGACTTTCCTCAGCATGTGAACGGGCACTGTCCCCCGGCACAGCAATGGGTCCGCTCCGGTTATCAGAGTAGACCAAGAGGAAGGCACGGGTGGGTGTTGCTGAGTCCGGTGAGCCGATGCCCTTTGTCAGCTCCCCCCTCCCCTGGTGAAGACTGTGAATCTGGGTGTGGTGTGTTGTTTAGACCTTGACGGCTGTGTCTCCCCGCTCCCCTGGCTCTGTAGCAGGACGGGCAGTTCCTTCTTTGCCATGGAGAGTGCTATGTCTGAATAAACCTCCCCCCGATGTTGTCTGAACCTGCAACCGCAGCATATGTTCCTCTGCTGACACGGCAGCCAGAAGCATTAATGGACACGAAGCTCCTCCTTCCAGTTCCAGGCTCTCTGTGCACCGCTGCTTGGCTTTTACCCAGATCTTCCCAAACAGCGATGCTGCGAAGCGTGTCAGTGCATTAACAGCAAACTCCACAGGATGCGTCTCCTGAGAAACTCCCCGTATTTCATTCCCACCCGTGTGGCTGGGTTTTGGTAGATCGGCTTTGAAACATGCAGCTTAGAGTCAAAGGAGGGGACGCGTTAGCCTGCTGTCCTGCAGACTATGTGGGCTGGGTATCTGTAGAAAAAAAGGTCTAACTGCATGGGTTGAATGGAGACGCTTCTGTAAGAACCCTAGGGGAAATAGAGCTGCTGGTTTCTCCAGGGAACAGGGAAGGGGTGTATATGTTTTCAGAGCCAGGGGTCACATTCTTGTGGCAGCTCTCAGAAATATGGGGTGGGTGGGCGGGCACGGGGCAAAGGTGGTTTGAAATGGTCCTGGGCAACCTGATCTACATAAGGCTTCCTACAAATGCCAGCATGCAGGTTGCTCTGGCCCTTCCCTTTACACCCCTTCCATAACAAATCTCCTGTGCCAGGGGCAGCGGGAAAGGACCACTGCCTTGGGTCTGAGGGAATTCTCCCAGGGGCCGCTCTGTCGCTGCATGCCATTGGTGGGGCATAAAAGAATTGCAGCGGGGCCTCAGCATGCCAGCTTTAGTTTATTCTACCGAATGTATGATCAGTCAGTTGACTTTTTTCCCATCAAAAACGTTTTTGGAAACAGAGTGGCATATTGTCCCAAGCAGAGACTTTTATGGAACATTTTTGTTTTGTTTTAATATTTTTAGTTTTTCAATGACACAAATACCCTGAACATTTGGGGGGATTTCCATGTCTCCTCCTTTCTTTCTGTTATCCCCTTTATCAGGGGCAAATGTAATGGGAGAAAGGAATCAAAACCCAAGTTTTCACTCTGGGTTTTGGTTTCTCATAAAAAACCTGTAAAATTTGGGAAACCAGAAAGCCCCACAATTAAAAAAATGTCAGGCAAAAAACCCAGGAACAGTTCCTGAGCTCCTCTGCCTGTAATGTTTGAAAGCCATTCCTGCTGGGCAGCAATTGAAGGCTGAGTATGGAATGGAGAAGATGGATACCGGGGCTTATTTCAGCTCGGTGGACTCAGTGTCCACATCACAAAATCCAGCACTAGAGTGGATCTGGTATGGTGCAGGAGTATTGGTGGGGAGCAGTGTGAGAGAGCTTGTGATGCTGTTCTAGGAGATCTGTGGAAAACCAGAAGACGCCAGGGGCTGCTCTTGCCAAACTTTCATTTTCTGCCAGCAGTAAAGTCCATTCAGCAGATGGTAGAAATCTAAAAGTAGAACCCCAGTGTCCGGGTGTTTGTAGAACAGATGAAAAGGTTGAGGAGCAAGGAGGCAAAGGCAGCTTAGGAAAATGAATTAAAAGCTGAGGTTCAGGCCCATCCCCCCAACAGAACAAAGTTGCCTTCAGCACATTGGCATGAGATGAAATCTGTCTCAGAGAAAGCCTTGGTGCTGCTCGCCATCATCTTTCCAGACTTCCCAGCAGGCTGCACTGTTGGCCAGATGATTGCTCACTTGGCTTTTGAACTCACTTTTCCCCGATGCTCTTGTTATATCTTGGGGTTCAGCCCAGACTGGTGAGAAGCTGCGTCGCCACCTGCCTTGTAACCCTAGATGCCATCAGTGCTGTGCCGCTGTGGCCAGGCCCCACAGCCAGCACACAAGTGTTTAGCTCCCTCCATGTCTGTGTGCTGTGCAGCCCTGGATCTGCGCTCTGAATCCAGTAGCCTGCTGGCAACACAACCCCCACATCCTTGGTTGCTATTTGCACAGTGACCCCAGCAATCCCAAACTTCCCGCAAACTATCTGCCCTGAAATGGCCAGCCCTCTTCTGGAACATTGAGGCATAATCAGGTCTGTTGAGACAAGAGCACCATAGCTTGTTGCTTTAACTAGAGTTAATACTTCAAGTCAAACACAGTACTGTGTTACTACATCATAAAAATAAAACAGGTTTATTTAATCCAAAAGAGAGAGGTTTTAAGTGAGTTCAGGTACAAAGAATAAATATAAAATGGTTACAAGCAAATAAAAATAAAATAAGGGTTGTAGTATCTAAGGCCCGGTCTACACTTACCTCGGTGATTCTCCACTTACTGAGGTGGTTTTCCTGCGTCGCTTCCTGGATCGACTGAGCGCGTCTCTACAGACCGCTCAGGTGATCCAGAGCAATCGATGTGACGGCAGCGAATTTTCCGCCGTCAGTGTAGACCCAGCCTTAGACTTATCTCAACAAGCTACAGACTTGGTTTAAGGTAGATTTCTTAAGATCTTTTTCTTTTCCATCCATGGCTGACTTTCTGTCAGTCAGGACTTTCCACAGAAATGCAAGATGCTGGTTTCCCTTTTCTGCCGAGGTGAAATATCTTTGACTAAGCAGGTTTCTCACAAATATTAAGATCTCAGAGATCGCCGCACCCTTGGCTGAAGGACCCATCTTTTTCAGCTTGGAAGAGTTCTGACCACTTGTAACTGTCCACTGATGAATGCCAGGATGACTTTGTCTCTCTCCTTATATCATCCGATGTCCCCAGACTCAGGATGACCTGAGGTGGTTCTTCCCTTCCTGTATGTAAATGGGTTGGTTTTGGTCACATCTTGCCTACTTTCAGACTGGTAGATAGCTGCCTTCCCTATTGTCTTGGAGACAAACTGTTTCTCGCTTTGTTTGGTCACAGACTTTAAAGCATCTCAGTGAATATCCATAATTCTCATATAGCATTCGCACAGACATTTCACAACGATAGTAAGCACCTGTGTGTCATTAGCTTTCATAAAAGACCTTACTTGATACATTTGTGTAATTCAGTAATGTTATATACAATCAATCGATTCAATAGCTTATTCTTTGAGAGTTCAGATGCCCTGGCTTGATAGACCACTAGCCCTCTGAAATGTAGTCGTAGATGAAGTTCCTTTTCCCCGGCTGGAAAGATACGCCATTTGGTCTGTTAAAGACTTCATGCTGGTTCCTCTCCTGCAATGATAGTTCAGTTGTTACCTCTGCCCTTCTTTAGTTTCACTGTTAGGTAAACGGATCTTTATTATTTCTGCCTGACAGACAGGCTGGTCAGATAAGCAAATACCTGTTCCTTTGTTTAGGGCTGAATGGGCTTATGCATTGCTTGCCAGACACATTTTAAGAACTTAATTCTAGCACATATCCATAAGTCTTCATGCACACCCTATACATACATTATATTAATGACCAGTGAGTTACTAGTTTTCCAGCAATATATTAAGACACCTTTTGGGTGTATATCATGACAAAAATGTGTTAAGGATAGGGAGTATGTCAGGCCTGACGAGACTTACTGACAGTAGTGAACCACCAATGGGCCTCTGTGTCACAGCTTCCTACCCAATGTCTGGTCCTAGCAGGGCATTCACCAGAGATGGCTGTATCTTATGGCTCTAAGCTGTACTTCTGCTCGCTGTCATAACTAATAAATCAACTTTTGGGGTGGGGCGAGCATACAGTCCATTGCAAGCTATTGTTCCCCAAGCACTTGGCAGTGAAAGTGTTGGCGAATCAGTCTTGTTAAAGGTGACCTTGGCTTTATTATATTAAACTGTCAGAGTTCACATTTCTGAGTGTTTGATTTATACATGGAATGCATCTTGGCAGAGAAGACTGCACCACTTCTTAAAAAAGATGTCACCTCTCCCTGATGTTTTCCACATGCCGTGAGCAGCTTCGATATTTTATCCTTTCACTGCAATGTTGAGTAAAGGTCCAGTTCTTCCCTTAGGCTGCCAGATGGAACATGAGGCTGTTGCAGCATAAACATGAGTAATGAAAAATAAGTAATAATAGTGCACATGGAGCATAAGTGTTCAGATGAGCAAAGCATGCATGTGGCAGCAGACAGACACACTGATAGACAGAACCTGGAGGGCCAGATCCCCAGCAGATGTCGATCAGCATTGCTCCATTCACTTCAGTGTCTCTGTCTCTGAGGCTTCAGCGCATAAGGGTAATCTTGAGTCTCCATGCTAAAACAGTGAAAAAGAGAACGATGTATCTATCAGAGGGGCCTTTGAAGATTTGTTGGTCTACAGTGGTGAGCTAAGTGAGTCATCCCATTGACCTTCTGGGTAAGAATTAATTAGAGTGAATAAGGGCTGCAGAATATGGAAGGAAAGAAGCTACATAAAGGCTGTTCTCTGTTATGACATCTCTCTTCCTGAGTGACGTGAGAAGGACGTTTTCCTTCTCTGCTCGGAAGTTAACATATGTCACAATACATTTCAGCTGACAGGTGTTGTTACATCTCTGCAGTCATGCCAAGTTTCTGTCACTCTTCTTTAGATTGGAAACAAATTTCAGTGACTTTTCTGGAAAATTAGCAGTACTTTGAACATGTGTGGGCAACAGCTTTGAGTGAAGCTGAAAGCCAGTAACACATGGTAACATCTCCAGACACTTGTATCTGTGTCTGACTTCTCTTGGTGGTATATCTGTGCCACCATCCAGGGGGATTCAGCGTGTCAGTTAGCTTCTGGGGCACAGGCACATCTGGCTTGCGTGTGTAGGGTCTGTCCCCACTTCTGGGCCGAGCTGTCAGCCCTTGCCAGGGGAAGATACTAGTGATGTCACACTGGTAGTAATGAGAGTCATAAATCCTAATGAGACACATTGATAAACAGGGAAAAGCGAGAGGGAGTGAATTTCCAGAGGAACCAAGGTTTTGTATTTGATAAAAGAATAAAGCAGTAAATACGGGGCTACACTGTGACTTGGACTATACAGAATTGGAGTGAATGAGAGCCCCTTTTCCATGCCTGCAAGGTATGCCCATTCCTTGGGTCCATGCAGGAATAAACAGATTCCCTTCCTAGAGCAGGGGAGTAGAGAGTGGTTGGAGAGGGGCAAGAAACAGGCAAACACATGGCCAGCATAGGTCTGGGGAGAAAATAGAGCTCCCCTTATGGACACTCTGCTCTGGAATAAAAGTCACTTTATTCTGGTATAATTAATGCGCTTCATATGGGGGGCTAGTCTGACATGCCTATTCTGCAATAACCGTTCCCATCAATTTCCATGTGTAGAAAAGCCTGTATTAAGTAGTCGCCCTTACTTTTTACATTTTTACTTAATACAGATATTAAGTAGTATCTGATCAGTCAAACAGAGGGTGTCTTGGGCATAGATCCTAAGATGGGGTCAATTGTTGTAGCAATCTGTTGACTTCAGCTGAAGCTGTGACAATTACATCAGCTGAGGATTTGCCTTTGGGCTGATCTTCTTTCTGGCTGTGGCATTTACCCCTCAGGAGCAGGTTAGGAATCCCTGGTGACCTTTTGTTGAAATGGAATAATTTCTTTCAACACATGAAAACAGTCAAAGCAGTGGAATATACACACACACGCACACTGCTGCTCGCAGTGCCCTTTATTTATTTATTTATTATGAGCATCTTGTACCACGGTAATATTCAGTGGATCTCTAACATCTGTTTGCGAAAGACAACGTCCTTGGGCTGCAGCCAGAAACATCATTTCATTACAAAATTGCAACCGTAAGACACACAAAGCCACAACCCTACTGTACACTGAAATGCTTTTGTTTTCAAACTACTCATTAGGAATGATGCATGAGCCAAAATTATACCCCGTGTAAGGTGAATTAGAAGAAAATGAGCCCATCTGACCTTCTAAGTGATAGCACTTAGTTCTGTAATTACTATCTATGGTTAATCCCGTTCTCGCTACAAAGCTGTACCAAGTTTCATTCTTTCCTCCAGAGGGTATGTGTCTTTATGTTTCTTCAGTTCTTCGTGCCTAATTCAGGCTGACACAGAACATGGTTGAGGGGATAGAAAATGAGAAGCCTGGTTTAAAGATTATTTTATATAATGCAAGACAGAAAATGAAGTTGCTGCTGTCTGATGGCTGCTTGCTGGCACTGAGTGAAATGCTCTGGAAGGGTGAGGGAGCCTGGCTCTCATTTTTAGGGGATACGTTCCAGGAGCCAAGGCTGCAGTGGGCCCGCAGGGGTAGCCTCGGGGCAGCCTCAGTAGATAGACTGCGATCTGCCTGGGAACAGGGCTGCGTTCTCGCTCTGCCTGACTTGACTATGGCTGAGGTGTGTTGTGGGGGAGGTTTGTGTTGCCACTGTCCTTGTGCTAGCAGACTTTTGGGAGGGCTTTGATGCCTTTTCAGATCAACCAACCTCACTGAACAAAGTTACCAAGACTTGTCATTTATGCAAAATACTTAAGGCCAGACTGTGATACTCTGATGCCGAGTATCAGTTTATGCTGTGACTTCAGTAGCCCCATTTCCTAAGGAATGTCCTTTCCACAGCAATAAGGGTATCCTCATCTGGCCCTAAAGGACAATGAGGAAAGGAAAGAGGGCTGGCGGAAGCAGGAAGAGAACTAGTTTCTCACACTGTCCAGCTATAAGGGGTGATACAGGCAAACGAACGATGGGGAGATGGGGTGACACCAGTGGACAGAGTGGGGTTTACAGGCAGAGGGTTACCCCACCTGCAGGTGATCAGGTTTTATTCTGGAAGGCCGTGGTAATTGGTGGTACATGTAAATTTCATGCAGATTCCCTGTCTGACAGAATTACAAAGCGTTGTAACCTGTGCTGGGATCAGGGAGCACCCCTATAGCCTGCCTGTGATGTAGTTCATACCAGAGCAGGACTCGGGAGAGCTAGAGTCACAGCAGTCAGCTTGGCTCAGATAAACTCTTTCATCCCCCAGGTGTTACAGAATCCCATCCCGCACATTTCTGAACGTGGTGCCAAGCCCAGGGCATGTGGCACTCTGCCGTGCCGGAGCAGGCAGGCAATGCCACTCTGGAGGGAAGAGGGCACAGCTGAGTGGGGGCTCTGAGCTGCCCGGGGTGTAAAGAGGGATACACCAGGGAGTGAGTCGCGATCTCTCTGGCTGCTGGAGCAGGGCGAGAGAGGCAGGGTCTTGGAGAGAAGCCACAGTAAGATCCTGAAAGCTTGTGTGGAGGAAAGTGAAGCAGAGGCAGTGGGATCCTTGTTGCCCTGAGAGCCTGTTAGCAAAGAGGGGGAGGCAGCAGCGCCAGGAACCCTTGGAATCTAACGGGCAGATAGGGAAGAGGCAGCAACTAGAGGGTTGTGGGGACCTTCCTAGTAAGGTGACTGGTGGAAGGAGCAGTGGGAACTGCGTTGCTTGCCCATGGGGAAGTGGCCAGTGCCGACTCAGGCCGAAGCACACAGGCACGCTGTGAGTTACAGAGCCACGTGGTCATCTGGGGTCCTCCACAGCCTGAAACAGCCGCCTCAGGTTTTGCACTCTTGTATCATCTTCACAAAGCCTGTGTGGAACTGTCACCCTGTTGCTTGCTCTGCATCTGCCTCACAGAGCTTGGAAGTCTTGACTTGAGCAGAGCTTGAAGTTAGACCAAGTAACACAGTTTGGGGTTTTGCTCATTACTGTCCTGGATTCCTTCTGTTTTCTGTCTCCACTCTCTTTTCATTTTTCTTCACAGGTCTGGCAGTCCATCAGATAATCACGATCACAGTGTCCCTCATCATGGTCATAGCTGCTCTGATAACAACCCTTGTCTTAAAAAATTGGTAAGGACCACTGTAAATCTGTTGGGCCTGAGTATGTGTCGTTGGAGCTGGAGTGTGTGGAGGGGTAGACTGGGGGTGGGGGTGGGACAGGAATAATTATTTCTTTTTGAATTGGAAAGAATAAAAAAGCATTAGGTGCCCATATGTTGTGAGAATGAGCCCTAGAAAACTTCAGACAAATTAAAAATAAGCTTTGTTTAGACTGAGATTTTCAAAGAAGGGCCCTCAACTTTCTTTGAAGTCTCAGTCTTATATTTTATCATTTGCAATTTGGTATCGTGCCACCATTCACTATCTGGCCATTTTTGCAAGAATGGAAAACAAAACCGCAATTGCCATCACATGGGCACATGAAAAAACATCCCCATCATTAAGCTACCAGCTAGGTACCATGGTGAGAGAGAGAGAGATGTGGCACTCTCTGACCACTGCTAGGCAATACATTGACACCCCTAGAGTCTTATCTCAAAATGCCAGGTTACAGAATTGCATCTCATTTTAAGGCCTCCACAAATGGGATTTTGCATATTGCCAGAGCTAAGGCATTCAGCTTCACTTTGTAATAGCCTTAGACTTTCCACTGTCCCAGTATAATATTGCATCCTCTTAGTGTGGGTGCTACAAAAAGTCTCAACAGTGGCATTTTGTGGTAAGGTCAGAGTAATTGACTCTACTGCTCTGGGTTTCCCCAGAAGGGCAATGAGACCTGCCCTGAACAGAACGATTTTATTGCTGACGTATTGCTTGTGCACTGAATTACTACCTCAACCTAAACTATTCCTTCAAACACAAGACTGGCTCAGCGTATAATAATTATATTTTCTGACCTTTTCCACAGCTCTAGGGATTGAATGCATCTTCTGAGCCTCTTGAAAGCATCCAGTTTTACATTCACCACATCCCCTAGCGTGCTCATGCGCTCCTCTAGCTTAATTTGCTCTCATTTATTCTTTAACATCAGCTATGCGTATAGTAAAATAGGCTAGCTCTTAGCTTCAGGCGTTCCTGCCTTCACCTATTTTCCCAGAGAAATTGTCCTACTTTGAGGTCAGTTTTGCTGGATGTAATAATGCTATTGCACCTGTGGGTAATCTGAAAAACTGCAGCATAACTCTGTTTCTCTCCTACACAGTTCTGAGACCTCTCATCTACTGCAGCTTTCCCCCCATAGCAAATATATTCTTAAAGCTTCAAAGCTTAGCTGTCATGTAGCGTAATTTCCCCCATGTGATCCCAAGATTCTCCTCAGATGATTGGATAAAGTAAGATATTGACACTAGAAATACATTGAAAAGTTGGATTGTCAGGAATCACCTTATTAAACAGGAATGAGAAGGCTCATCTGATATCCTGTGTATTAAGAATATACCCACCTTCTCCACTGAGATGTTCTTGAACACAGATCACAATTGGATATTGTTAGACTCTCCAAAAAGCTGTGCATCTCTTACAAAAATGAAACGGTTGAAAATATTTGTAGCTTTCTTAGAGGAAGTATTTTTGTCAGCCCAGTAGGGGAGATAATATACTTCCACATGCCATCAAAATATATATTAGATGGCAAGAATTTCTCAAGTCACGATTGATTTTGGGCACCTGTGTTTTTAGGTGCCCAACTTGAGACCTCTTGAAGGGAACCAGTTTCCAAAGGTGCTGAGTGCTCATGCTCTGAAAATCAGCATGTGTCACTTTAAGTGCATGCACGCTTCCATCCCTGTTCAGCAAAGCATTTAAGCATGAAATTAAGTCCCATTGTAATCAATGGAACTTAAGCACGTGCTTGAAGTCAAGCATATGTTTATTGCCTTTGCTGAATGGGGGCTGTAATGAGTGAAGGAAGCTCCAGATCTTGGCGACGGGAGTGGAGGGGGGGAGAGGGAGGAGGAAAAGAGGAGGCTGAATTAGGGTTGGAGCATAACAACAGAAAATTTAAACTCAGTGGGAAGTAAAACAGTAAAACTTTGAGAATGATTCCAGCACATTCAGGGCAGGAGACCAGCTTCAGAAACTTAGTAGATTTGACTCGTTCAAATAATTATCCACTTGTTTTGCAGACTTCTTGGAGCCATGGAATTGGGCAGGAACAGGCTTTTCTGGGAGAATTCCACTTAGCTAGTTGGGCTGGATATGCCATAAAGACAGACAGCATGTTGGCATTTCAGTTCTGATACATCTAGGGCCTCATCCAGAGTGCACTGACACCAGTCGATGTCTTTCAATTGACTTCAGTGGTCTTTGGATGAGGTCACTAACCCTGCCCATCTTTGGGGTTTGGCTGAAGTTTTGATGATGGTCCTGGATAGCTCTTATTTCACCCAGACCAGTTCATCCATCTCTGTTTGGACCACTGCTGGCCTCTTCAGGAAACATTAGAAAGAGTGAAAGGTGAAAACATGAAATATGGCTCCCACTTTGTAATAGTGTTGACAGCCACCCAAGGAAACAAATATCCTTAATATCTACAAGGCATCTTTCATGTGGGGTGGCCTTTTATAGGTCAATTTGAGAGTCTGTGCACCTTGCATTATTATTATACATCTTCTCCAGTGGCCATTTGAATTATGGAGAGAATTCACATACTAAAAGGGATTGATTGGTATTTCTTAGAGCTGGACGAATACTGCAAAATAGTTTGAGAGATTATTTACTCAAATTTATAACTGAGTTTGCTTGGACGTGCTTATGTCTTTCTTCTGTCCACTTTCTGGAAGTCAGTTTTCCTGGCATGGATACTCACAGAAAGGACATGTCAGAGTTTCATGTACAAGCATTTGCAGAAAGCAAATTTGAAATTTACCACAGAAGTTCTTATTAGACCTGGCCAACTTTTATGGATTTCAAAATACAGATGAAAAAAATGATGAAAATTTCACATTTTGAAGACAAAGCTGGGAACAAGGAGGAGAATCCATGAAATTTTTTCCCTTTTATTTTACCAATTTTCTTCTAATTAACTCAAAAACTCATCAATATTTCAATGAAAAAAAACAGGAAAACATGTCCAACAAACGTTTCTGTGATTTTTTTCCCTTTTATTTTCTGACCAACTAGAGTGTTACACACTCAGCAAAACAGAAAACTGAAATAATACTACATGATTTATGTGACCAATCTCAACTAATTAGCACAGGTCACATAGCAAGGCTTGGAGAGAACTGCTTATGATCAGTCCAGTGTGGGGGAAAAACTGCCAAAACCAAAATAATTTGGATAATTTCAAATAACATATCAGGAAATCTCCCTCTCGGAGATATTGTGCAAGTGGAAAAAGTGCCCAGATCCCTGTGGCATAGTGATCTATTTATGCAGCTCTGATATTTGTCAAATTGTATTTTGAGTCCTTGTATATACCAAGGAAACAAGGAAAGCGATGTGGTAGAGCAATGAGAGTGGTAGACAGGGAGATAAGATATGGAGCTGGCGTACCTCTTGGTGCCAGAGACTGACTGTGTGACTTTGGGCAAGTCATGTAACCGCTCTGTGACTCCACTTGCAGTTGTATAAAATGAGGTTAGCAGCTTACCCGCTTTGTAAACGCTTAGAGATGAATGATGGCTCTGCAGTGCAAAGTTTATATTATCTGTGCAAATTCCCCATGTGGGGAACGGTGTCTATTTCAGTTTGAGCAATCGATGCAAACTGTACAAAACACACTAGGGGCATTAGTGATGGACGTCTGGATGTACATGCAGGGCCAAACCCATCACTGGCATAAGTGGTTGTAACTTTATCAGCATTTGTGGAATTGCTCCTGCTTATGCAAGCCATGAATTTAGTTGTAAAGTTATTGGGTGTGATTTTCAAAAACCTCTAATGTACACAGGTGTCTAACTCCTCTTGACTTTCAGTGGGGGTTGATTGCCTAATTTCCTCAGGCACGTCTGAAATTCCCACCGGATGCTTAGGGCCAGCATTTTCAAGCCTATATGGAAAAGGTCTGGATCTGAATAAATCCATTTTACTAAATAAAAGTGGCCTGATTTACAGGAGTGCCACGTACATCATCTATGTGCCGCTGAAGTCAATGCTCAGCAGTTTTGCACAATAAGTCATTTCTATTCAGGATTGAGGAAAATAACTTTTAGCACCCAAGTTTGAAACTTTAGGCGTATTTAGATCTACATAAGAACAGCCAGACAACGTCGGACTAGGGGTCCACGTAGTCTAGTATCCTTTCTCCAGCAGTAGCAGATGCTTTGGAAGAATGTCCATAATGCACAATTATAAAAGAATATGCTCTTGAGTGGAAGTTTCTTATTTACCTCCTTCAGGTAGTTTGTTTTCTTATGATCTGAAAAAGAAAGATTTGTAACCTTTTCAAACGAAAACCAATGTTCTTTCAAATGTGTTTGTGGGTATTCCCATTATACACACAAATGCCTACACTTAATTTCTCTGTTGGTGTAAATCCATTGAAGTGGAGTTATGCCAGCAGAAAATTTGGCCCTTAATCTTTTTCTAAATCCTACTAAGTTCTTCGCCTCAATTATATCTTTTGGCAATGGTATTTAAACCTTGGAAAGCCACAGTGGTTGCTAACATAGGAATCGCTCGTCACAAGTCTGAAAATAACCCCCAGTCCTTTTTAAATTTCAGAAATATCTCCAACACTGCTGGGTTTTTTTGGAACTTGGAAATACCAGTAATGCAACTATTCGTGGCTGGATTAGTGTTGGGGGACAGATCAGGGATAAAATCCTGATCCCAATAAAGCTCAATCTGAGCTTTACCATCGACTTCACAGGGCCCAGGATTTCACTCCAGGAGTGAAAATACACGAGTGTTTCAACCACATAGGGTGGGAGAGTTAAAAAGACGGTGGTGAGAGAAGGTCCCTCCAATGATTGTGCCTATAGAAAATACTGAAACTAGTGTGTGGGAGGCTAATTTTTCAATATTTCTAACTCAGTCAAAACCAAGAAGTTCTGTAAATCTCACAAGAAAGCCTCTTCTTATGGAAGAGGGAGAACAAAGGAGTTGACTTAAGCACTCAGTGCTTATCCTGAACCTCTGACTCTAGCGGCCAGCCTACCCCTAGTTGTAAGTAGCCTTTATCAGTCTTAAGGATCCCTCTCCCCCCTTTTCCCCTTTCTCACAACGTTGTTACTTGTCATAATAAAAGGCTGAACGCCTTTCTTTCTTTCTTTCTTTTTCTTTCTTTCTCTCTCTCTCTCTCTCTCTCTCTCTCTTCCTCCCTCCCTTCCTCCTCACGCACCTTCAGGTGCAGAGGGCATCCACCAGTTTCCACCATTTATTTTGATCTTGTGCTGGTCCTGTTCAAGCTTCTGAGTATCGTTCTGATGGATTTGTCTTCTTTCTCTATTGTTCTGGATAACGTTTCTCTAGGTCGCTATCTTTGTTTTGTGTGACTTTACATACGGTTCTCCAAATTGTCTAGGACATATAACGTCAGTGCAGTGGCTAGCCTATTTTGTGCCTGCATATTTCTTGAAATGTGGCGTGTTTCCAGAAAGAGAAATAACATCCTATCTCAAACCCGTGAGCTGCAGTGATTGAAAGGGGCTGAAATCCAGAACCTTCCATGTAGACTAATGCACCAGTGAGTTGTCAGGAAAGACTACAGTGGGCTTCAGAATCAATGACAGCCATTTTCAATGTATCTGTAAAGGTTCTCTGATTCCCAGTGCTTCTCTCCCAAGCCAGTTTCCTGCCATTATTTGCCACAATAACTTCAATGATACAAAGGGGTTAACTTGATTGTTCTCATTTAAAATCCTTGCACAAAGAAAGCTCTAACTTCCTGCAAATATGGATGCATCACTTATCTCAGTAATTCTTCTGAGAATAAAAGACTCACATTTAAAATTTAAATTTAAACATAAAAAAATAAAATAAATAAAGGGAATTGATTGCTTGATTATGGCTGATCTTTCCAAAGTGCCTGTGAATTATAATCTAATATAAAATGATGTCTAATTAATGGTAGATAATGTCAGTTCCTCTCTCAAGGGTCACAGTTGTATTTTGGGTTGTGTTTTCTCGTTTTTTCTTTCTTTTTTTTCTTTTTTTTTTTGAAAAAAAATTAACACCCAGTTGTGTGCAAAGTGGAAACACACGGCGGAACAGCCACCAACGCAAAATCAATCAGCAGGAAGAGAGTTGCCAGAACTTGACGGACTTCACCCCAGCCCGTGTGCCCAGTAGCCTGGACATATTCACAGCCTACAACGAAACACTACAATGCTCCCACGAATGTGTCAGGACACCAATGCCAGTGTACACAGAAGAGATGTTACACTCCCCCGCTGATTATAAAACAACGTTCAATGGAAACAGGTAAGAAGGCATTGAGCAGTCTATTACCTCACTGTCTCTCATGCACATTTACATTTAGAGGATTCAAATTTCATTGAGGTTAAAAAAAATCTCCTTAAGCTATTCCACTCTAGTTATTATTTGGACACATAGCGGAAATTCCAATTAAAGATAGATATTGATAAAATCCAGTAGTGAAGAAAATTGGCACAGTTGGTTCCAATGGTTTTTAAACCATCGTGCGCATTTTCCTTCTCATATTTAACTAGGCAGTTAACTAGTCAGTTAGTTTCCTAGCGATGAGGCTGGTTTGGTTAGCACCAGAAATACCAAACTTCTCAGTCTTCAAAATAAGGACAAAAATGATTACCCATGGCTTGTGTGACCCAGAGCCATAGGACATTGATTCTTTCAAATGCCTGTAAAATGGCAGTTTTAAGTACTGCTGTTGCCCTTCCAATGGCAGCTAGGCTCACCTGGAGCACATCTTGTTAAGCTGTGCTGTTATGTAATACCACACTTTTTCAACTCTTGTCTCCAACTTCCAGCAAGGAAATTTACCTCAAATCTGTCTTCCAGAATTTCTATGCTGCTTTCTTAAGTGGCATCTGGCAAGATGTTCAGATTTAAATGAGGATGTGATTAACACAAGAATGGGCTGCATGGATCTATTTTATCTGGTATGAAATAATGATACATTAATAAGGGGGCAGAAGAGTAGTTGACAGAATATGGAATTAGAGATTTTGAGCCATCCTTCTATATGTCTGTTCTCTGTGTGGAAAGTGAAGCTGATTGGAGAACTTGGTAAGTTATCTTTACCCACAAAGAAATACTAAGAATGTTAGTTAACCAAAGGGTTAATTGCATGGGGCGCTGGGTATGTTGCTAGTTTTGTCTGTTTCTTAGGAGGAGGATTTTCACTATTGATTGGTGCAGAGATTTTCCAGAATTGCTCCGCACAGTAAATGTATGTTTGCTGTCAAAACTAGATAACAATTTATTCGAAGTGAAAAAAATAATAATTACCCCTCTTCCCCCCACGCAAAAAAACCTTCTTCAAATGTATAACCATGATGGACTCTGAGAGGTAGTTATGATAAAGTCCTTTATCCTAAGTGCATGAAGAGCAGAAGTCTAAAAGCAAATAATTATAATAAACATTTTTTTAAATATCTTTGTGTGTGTGCGTGGAATTTTGCTAGCTGTCACATTCTGGGATTTCTTCCGATCTTGGGAGGCAGAACATTGGCAAGGATTTTCAAACCATTTCATTGTGTGTATATATATGTTAATTCTCACACGAACCCCAGCCACCAGTGCTGGGGCACAAAGGGGGAGATTTTTGTTCTGTTTTCCTGTCCTGTCTCTGCATGGTGCTGATCACTCTCGGTGTCTGTTGTTTGCGCTGCTATTAATGCTGTCCATTGGTATATGAACTTTGGTTGGAAAGGGTTCATTGCTTCTTTGTCTTAAGGTAATGCTTTGTTGGAATATATTGGCCTCCACACTTACCCCTGAAGCCTGATTCGGTCTGAGCGGTCACTTTATAAATAACTAACAATGGGAAAGTCATATGTTCTCCCAGCAATAAACCAGCTGTCCCCTTTATGTACGGCATTTTTCCAGGTGACCAATCTCTGTGTGTCATTCCAGTATCGGGACGATAATCATGCACTGCAGCTGGGGAAAACAGGAAAGTAGTTCAGGAGAAAAGGAGAGAGACAAGAAATACTTTAAAAAACATGGAGATACTGTGACTCATTTTTGGACTGTCTAAGACTCCCCAGATTTGCATCCTTAATTGGCTTAAGAGTTATTTTATTTTAGTATTTTCCATTTCCGGTGAAAACACGTGACATTAAAATTCATCTCCTTTGCACAACCCTTGATTGCCAAGGCCAATAAGCCCATTCAAAGCATTATTTTAGAGAATATTTTTTCCTCTTTAAAAAAAAAAAAAAAAGAAAAAAAAGAAAGAAACGCTAATTTTGGCAGCAGGCCTGAATAGGCTTGCTTGTTGTGTGTTACGTACCAGCACGCGCAAGCCCATTTTTCTGCTCGCTGCAGACCCTCTTCTTCTGATCGGCATCTAATTCCTGTGGCCTTTGTGTCTGAGAAATGGTTTGAAATCTCCTGCTGACTGGCCGAAGTCTGTTTTACTTCCTGGGGGCAGGGCAGACGCCATGTGTCTATTTCCTGGTACGTACCACTCTTACAAATTCTTTTCCAACCACCCCACCTCACGTAACTATGAACATTTCTGTGCATAGCGAGGCGTCCTTCTCCATTGTTTCCCTCTGTGATGCTTACCAGATAGCTGATTCTTTTTAAAACATTTGACTTTACCTAGTGGCCCTGTGCAGAGGATGGTAAATGTCTTGTAAGATAAAAGGGGGACTTAATACCAAAATTACTTTTCCATTATGGTGAATTAGAGGTGGACCCAAAATGAAACCGCAGATCCAGACACCCCTGGCTTTCATGGACTGATGGTCTCTCGCTATTTAGAGGGCCAAACCAGCACACTCTGATGAGAGCACCCTTAAACTTTGGATGAAGGTCACCTCTGGATCCAGACTGTGGTTCCCATGTGGAAACACCTCGAGAACTGGTTTGCTTTCAAGAGATGTTGTGAACATCCGTGCTATTAAATGGCCTCCCTTTGTGATTAACCTTTGGTTGCATGAGGGAACTCCAGAGACGGCACATATCTCTGCATAGTGTGTAGATTACCTGGAGCTCATCTGTCTGGGATTTCGGAATGAGCGACCTTCTCATGCTTCTACTGCAACGGTAGTGACCCTGCAGGAAATCAGATCTGCCATCACTTAGTCTGTCTGTGGAGTCTGAGTTTAGAGCTTGGATGCTGATGCACCCAAACTAGTATAAAAACATTTTTTGCAGCTCTCTCCCTCTCTCTTTTTTTGTTTTTTTTTAGCTGGTGCCATTTCCTCCTCCTTTTCTTTCTTTTGAAGGTGGCATTGCAGATAGCAGTGGAGGAAAAGCAATTAGGATTAACTATGTGGCATTTTACTTTAGGGCAGCAATGCCTCCAGTTTGAGCCATGCACTCAGGCAAATTAATTGGTCAGTTCCAAATCCCTGCTGTAATGAATCACATATTCACCCTAAATGAAATTTCCAGCCTTCCCTAACTGCGACTTTCTCGAAATAACCTTTTTAACACGATGCTCAGTTTTTGAACACAGAAATGTAATTAGATTAGAATGGAAAGAGAATAAAAAGTTAATAGTCTCTGCTGTGGCTTGGTGTGGTTTTGCCTGGGCAGGCAAGGTGAAATGTGCACCTGTCTAAGTACATTGATTAGGACAGGATATGCCAGACAGCAAATATTTTATGAGGATTCTCCTCTCAGTCTTTTCTGTTTGTCTGCAATGCTATAATTATCATGCTGATTAAAGCTGCAAATGACACTCCTTTTGTAGTTGGAAATGAACATGGTGACCAAGAACCTGGTTTATGGCTGGAGGAGTTTCATTTTTGTTGTGGTAAAATCTCTGTACCAATCAGAGCCAGATGGATGCAGGGCTTTTCCATTACATTAGAAAGACAATATGATAAACACGCTGTCCCTTGGGAGCTAGCACCGCCCCCCACGTCCTCCACATGACATGATTGGGCCTCGGGTCAGTAGTGGAAAAAAGTTCTTTCCCCACATGTGTAGAAATTCTTTGCCAGGGGGATCAGAAGGTAAACCTGAACAGGCCAAGCCCCTGCTTCACAAAGGAAGGGGGGGGAGTCCAATTACAAAGCTCCGAATCCCAACTCATTAATCTTCGCACAGGATGCATCGATGCATCAAACATTTTATTTTCCAAAGCAGCTGTTGGCTCATGCTGCAGAATATTTCTGGAGGCGCACAGAGAGCGCTAGGGACTGCAGTTGGATTAACCAGGATGAGCTTGACCCATGGGTCAGACTTTGCTGTGTTTAAACCCAAAGCCAGAGTGGTTTAGTTCTGTGTCCCCTATTATCCAGCCCTCCAAATTCAGTGGGCATAGAGTCTACAGTTCTGGACTCGGTCCTTTTTTGAAACATTCCAATAATGTCATGATGATTAAATCTCCAATGAGATCCTAACTCATGCATAGCCCCATTAGCCTCTATGGGGCTACTTACAGATATAAGGGTCTGCAGGGCTGGGACCTTAATGGACCAAACTGAATACTTTAAGGTTCACGTGTCACTACCTAGGATAGCGTGTTCTTAGAATAAGTTGCTTGATTGGCTATGTTGAGATATTTAACTTGGGAATTGTTATTTGTCTTTATAATTCCACTGTGCTGTCACTGGACAGACCCTTCAAAGTGCAGTGAGAAACAGTCACCTTGAGGCTGTTTCCCAGCTCCTATTTCTAGGACTGTATCTGGTGGAAAGGGTATTTAGAGATTCTTGCTGACTTCGGTCGGCAGCCGTCTGCTGCAGGTGTGAATACCTTCTTGGCTGAATTTGATTGTACCAGAAAAGCAATCTGAAGTTGACTGAGTTGACTTCAACCAGCTGCAATCTCAGTAGAGTTGGGAAGACTTGCTAGAGAGAGCCCAACCACTTACAGGGGCTGGATCCTGCATTCCTTTTTCCAGAGCACTTAAACCTCTTTCACTGAGACCTTCGGGTGTGCAAGAAAAGCAGGATTGGACCCACTGTGGCATGATCCAGGCGACCCACAGGGCATTGTTCGACATCCAGTAGTAAAAGTCACCCTAAATCATACTTTCATTTATGGGATAATATAAATTATATCGGACTGAACATTTGTAGCACCTTTCCTCTGAGGAGCTCAAAGCATTTTACAAGTGTTAATTAATTACACCTTGGAGCACTCGTAATTGATAGGTAGCTGTTACTATTATTATTATCACAAATACACAGATTTGGAAACTGAGGCACAGAGAGGGCATGTGGTTTGAGAGTGAGATGGTGACAGAGCCAGGAACAGAACACGTGGCTGGGCCAGCACGAGCTTTGGTCAATTAGCTGAAATCAGGGGAAACAGCTAGTTCAGTACCTGCTTTCCAACTTTCCGTCTGAATTCTCAAAACACCACCAGCAGTGAAAAAATTGTGAGCAACTCAGAAGTAGAAATATGTTCTCATAAAACATAAGCTGAATATGAATACGTTAGGACAATGAATAGCAATTCTGATCTGTTCACAAGGGATTTGCAAACCAAAAAGTGTGAAATTTGATTAATAGTTCACCTAGTTCCAATTACAAACCTGGAAAGCAGGCCAAGTTTGTGAACCTCGGAGGTTTGCTAATTTAGGAGGAATTTCTGCGGAACTTGGAACAGATTACAATTTCCAGTGGAAGTCTTGAAATGACAGAGATTTTACGTGGAACCAGACAAAATTTGGCTGATTTGGTTGAATTTATTGTTACTCTTCAGCTTTGTTCAAAGCTGAAAATCAGAGAGAGTATCTCGGAGATAGAAACTGAATGGTTTTGCCCAAACTCTTGTGAATCAAAATTTGGTGTTTCACATGGTTCCTGTCCCGAATCCTGGCCTCCTGCTTTGTTTGACTAAAGAGCTTGGAATGAGATCTTAAAAAATTCTATAAGGCTCACCAGTTGCTGACTTAGTCTGTACACAGGGGCTTTTCAGAATGCAATATAAATATTATATACATATTACAGTGCATTAATTAAATAGCATTTGTACAGAGTTATGTAAGTATTAAGCATCATTGTTACGTAAGTGACTATTTGAGATTCTAAAATGTTCGGAGTACAGTAGGGTGATCTCGCTTCAGTTTTCAAGCAGAGTAGGTAGAAGTCCCAGCCCTTTACAGTAATTCTCTGCTTTGAAAACTGCAGCCTGCTGCTGGAATGCCCTCATTCTGCCTAACAACAGCAATTTTGTGTATGAATATTACCGGATAATGAGTCATCATAAAATATGCAGGCTTGTCTTATGAGAAATAATAGCATTGTGTACACAGACCTGCTACAAGAGACTAAGTATTCGAAAGAATCTAGTTTAATTAAGACTTCAGTGCTTTACATGGTTGAAAGCTAATATTTCTGTAGACATCTTCCAGCAAGAGAATTGAACAGATTGCATTAAAAAAGCTCAAATCAGTTACAGGCCACCTGTTTTTTTTCTGGCTACAGATAAAGAATTGGGGAAAGGGCAAAGGTTAAATTGGGCTCCCAGCTCCCTAAGGACAAGTCCTTGATAGTCTTTGTCTTTCTCTTTTAGGAAATATTTTTCACTTGGGTGACCAGGGAACAGAGAAAACAAATGTACTCCAGTCCGGCAGGAGCAGAGCGCTCGGGCTTTGCTGAAAACAATAGCACTGCTCATGTGCTCCAAGTTAAACATATGCTTAAATGTTCTGGTGGTTTGTGGCAAGATGGTCAGCATCTTGCACGTTTAAACCTTTACTGGCCAAGGACAGCAGTCAGTAGCTTCTGGTCTTAAAGCAAAGAGTGAGTGAGTTTAAATTAGAAACATTTAAAAAAAACCAGCCAGAGAATCATCTTCCTCTCAAAGTCATAGCGCCTTCAGAGTCCCAAGAAGAGGTAATTGAGATGCCAGCAGGGGCATTATCCCCACTGCCTGACAAATCTGTTCCTAACACTGGGATTAGAGACCTAAGTCAGTTCTACACCAGACGCTTCTGTCAATACAGCACTGTCAGTGACGTGTGGTTAGATTTTGACACTAGCAAAAGCGCTAGTGTCAACATTGTTATACGAGTAAAAGTGCTTTTGCTCACTGAACCGGTATAAACTATGCCAGGAAAAGCACTAGGCTAGACAGTGTTATACCAGTGTAAGAAAATAAGGCTGGCCAGACTGTATCAGATCAATGGGCCATCCGGCCCAGTATCCTGTCTTCCCACAGTGGCTGTTCCCAGATACTTCAGAGGGAATGAAAAGAACAGAGCAATTTAGTGAGTGAGCCATCCCCTGTCATCCAGTCCCAGGTTCTGGCACTCAGAGGTTTAGGGACACCCAGAGAATGGAGTTGAGTCCTTGACCATCTTGGCTAATTGCCCTTGATCTGTTAATAGAAAGCCTTCAACATGATTGACCTATCCTCCATGAGCTTATCTAATTCACATAGGAACCCAGTGATACTTTTGGCCTTCACAACATCAAGTTCCACAGGTTGACTCTGCGTTGTGTGAAGAAGTATTTCCTTATCTTTCTCTTAAAACTACTGACTATTAATTTCATTGGGTGATCTCTGGTTCTTATGTTATGTGAAGGGGTAAATAACACTGCCTTATTCACTTTCTCCACACCATTCATGACTTCATAAACTTACATCATATCCCAACCTTAGTTGTCTGTTTTCTAAGATGAACAGTCTCAGTCATTATAATCTCTCCTCAGATGGAAGTTGTTCCATACCACTATCATATCATTTTTTGTTGCCTTCCTCTGTATTTTTTCCAATTCTAATGTATCTTTTTTGAGAGGGGTGACCAGAACTGCATGCAGTATTCAAGGTGTGGGCGAACCATGGATTTATATAGTAGCACTATGATATTTAATGTCTTACCTATCCATTTCCTAACTGTTCCCAACGTGCTGTTAGTTTTTTGACTGCTAGTGCACATTGAGCAGGTGTTTTCAGAGAACTATCAGCGATGATTCCAAGATCTCTTCAATGAGTGGTAAAAACTAATTTAGTCCCCATCATTTTGCCCATATGCTTGGGATTTTGTTTCCCAATATGCATTACTTTGCATTTATCAACATTGAATTTCATCTGCCATTTTGTTGCCTAGTCACCCAGTTTTGTGAGATCCCTTTGTCACTTTTCACAGTAAGCCTTGGACTTCACTGTCTTGAGTAATTTTGAATCATCTGCAAACTTTGCCACCTCACTGTTTACCCCTTTTTCCAGCTCATTTATGAATACGTTCAACAGCACTGGTCCCAGTACAGGTCCCTTGGGGACTTCACAACTTACCTCTTTCCACTGTGCTATAAAAGTGCTTTTTTAGGTATAGCTTATTTTGCTCAGGGAACTACTATAACAGTACTGGAAAAAACCCTGTTTTGTTGATATAAGCTGTATTTACACTAGGAGAGTTTGCTGGTGTAGCTTATAATAGCGTAGCGATACATTAACCCTTTCCTACCGTGGGCAAGCCCTTGTTCTGCAGAACTGGGATGTCACAACCTGATCCGAAGTTTATGGAAATCAGTGGGAATATTTCCACAGAGTTCAGTCATCCCCAGGGCTTGATGGACATACGTGTACCAATGAAGGATGGGAGGAGATGCAGATATCTATGTTAGTGCTGAGACGGCAGAAGGCACAACCTGCTGGAGCCATCTTGGGTCTGTGGATGTGATGCTTCACAAACAAGCAACTGCAGAGACTGTTTTTCTTTGACCCAAATTCCGCTACAGTTGCATGCATTTTTTTTATTGAATTTGAATGATATCAATAAGATGTTAGCATTAGAGGAGAAAGGTGAATATTGTCCTTCTCTTTTGATATAAACAAAGAGAAGAGGGCAAGTTGTGCCTGACCAACCTGGTTGCTTTCTATGAAGAGGTGACTGGTTCTGTGGATGAGGGGAAAGCGGTGGACGTGATATACCTTGACTTTAGCAAAGCTTTTGATACCGTCTCCCACAGTATTCTTATCAGCTAGTTAAAAAAGTATGGGTTGCATGAATGGACTATAAAATGGATAGAGAACTGGCTAGAGCAAAGGGCTCAACGAGTAGTGAACATAGGTCCATGTCTAGCTGGCAGCTGGTCACAAGTAGAGTGCCCCAGGGGTCAGTCCTGGGGCCGGTTTTGTTCAACCTCTTCATTAATGATCTGGAGGATGAGATAGATTGCACCCGCAGCAAGTTTGCAGATGACACTAAGCTAGGGGGAGTGGTAGGTACCCTGGAAGGGAGGGATAGGATGCAGAAGGACCTAAACAAATTGGAGGGTTGGGCCAAAACAATCTGATGAGGTTCAACAAGGACAAGTGCAGAGTCCTGCACACAGGACAGAAGAATCCCATGCACAGCTACAGACTGGGGACCGACGAGCTAGGCAGCAGTTCTGCAGAAAAGGATCTGGGGTTATGGTGGATAAGAAGCTGGATATGAATCAGCATTGTGCCCTGGTTACCAAGAAGGCTAACGGCATATTGGGCTGCATTAGTAAGAGCATTGCCAGCAGATCGCAGGAAGTGATTAATCCCCTCTATTCGGCATTGATGAGGCCGCATTTGGAGTATTGTGCCCAGTTTTGGGCCCCCCACTACAAAAAGGATGTGGACAAGTTGGAGAGAGTCCAGCGGAGGGCAACGAAAATGATGAGGGGGCTGGAGCACACGACTTATGAGGAGAGGCTGAAAGAACTAGGCTTGTTTAGTCTGCAGAAGAGAAGAATGAGGGGGGATTTGATAGCAGCCTTTAACTACCTGAAAGGGGGTTCCAGGGAGGATGGAGCTAGGCTGTTTTTAGTGGTGGCAGGTGACAGAACAAGGAGCAATGGTCTCAAGTTGCAGTGGGGGAGGTCTAGGTTGGACATTACGAAAAAGTTTTTCACTAAGAGGGTGGTGAAGCACTGGAATGGGTTACCTAGGGAGGTGGTGGCATCTCCATCTTTAGAGATTTTTAAGCTGCGGCTTGACAAAACCCTCGCCGGGATGATTTAGCTAAGGATAGTCCTGCTTTGAGCAGGGGGTTGGACTAGATACCTCCTGAGGGCCCTTCCAACTCTAATATTCTATGATCCTATGATTCTAAGAGAAGCAAACAAATATCTCAGTCTTCATTAAATACTTAAAGCAATTGTAAAGATCCACATTTTTGCCCTTGGATATAACTGTCATGCATCTGTAACATAGGCAGAAATTGTACTGCAGTGTGTGCTTAGCATGAGATGTCTGTTTCATAAAGGTTGAATCAAAGAAAAACTGGTTTTGAGGTAAAGGGACTGGATGGGCACTCTAGAAACAAGGGTTCAAGTCCTGGCTCTCTCACAGCTGCCTTGGGTGGTCTTGCCACGTCTCTCTACCTCAGATCTCCTGTCTTAAATGGACATGATGATGCAGCCTTTGTCTGTCTTCTCTCTTTAGGAGGTAAGCTCTTTGAGGGTAGGGACTGTCTCTTACAATGAATTTATTTAGCATCCAGCACAGCGGGGCCTTGATCTCTGCTCAGATCTCGACATGCTACAATAATTAGTAAGAAGGAAGGTGTTGGAGGACTCTTTCCTCTCCATTCATTAGTTAGTGAAAGTAATCATTGCAGAGGAAAGACTCTTTTGATTTAATAAGAAAGTTATTGTCTTTTAGATAAATAACAATTAATTGTGAAGATTTAATTAAGGTTTAATAACTAAATGAGATATGTATCTCTTACATGGCAGTTAAGCCTCTACAAATATATTTTAATTAAGATGTAGTATTTATTTAACATACAATCTTGTCTTCTTAAATCTAAATTAAATGCATATTTGAAGCATTTAAAGTGTTATGAAAATTTCACTCATGCACACACACATTCACTCATTACACGTCATAAGAACATAAGACCAGCCATCTTGGGCCAGACAAATGGTCCATCTAACTCAGTGTCTTGTCATCTGACAGTGGCCAGTGCCAGATGTTTCAGAGGGAAAGAACAGAAGAGGTCATGTTTGCATACATATGCATTCTCAATTATATGCAAAAATTATACATTACGTGCATCACCGCGTATCCACATGCAGTCACCCCATGCATGCACACACACATATATATACATATACATACAAAACCCAGAACTGGGCTCAAATGATATACTCACACATAGACATACAGAACAACACACATTCATGCCAACACATGTATGCACATATACACAGAAACACACATGCAAACCTTATGTATGCAGCACATACATGCACACACCTCCACACAAACATGCCGTCATTATTGGAAGCAACAATTACCATATAGAAGACTTAAAGATTATTATGTTGCAAGAGAGCTTTAAGAAGAGAACAAATAAACTGCTAAAGAGAAATTTCAGCGGGATCTCTATAGTTGATGTTTAACCAATTTTCTATGGATTCTGTTAGAGCATTTAAACTTTAGAAAATCTTGTTAGTGTTCATATTCCTCTCATATTCCCTTCAATATGAAAAGTTCTAGAATGTAAGGATGATCAGAAGTAAATTATGTTTGGAAAACGTATTGAGAGATAAAAGTGTAAAATTAGGAGCAGCTAAACCTCTTAGTCTTTCCCACTGTTCACAAGAAACATCTCTATCAACACAATTTCTAAAAAGCTGCACCCTAACACAAAAGGCTTTCCCCCAAAACACACTAAAGTTTTAGGTGAGCCATAGAAATCTAAACCTTTTCAAGAGCTGTTTAAGTGGATAAGCCAATCTGAAATGTTTATTTAAAAACAATGGTGGTGTTATCTCAATCTCATACCAGAAATATGCAATACCACTGCTTGTGATATGTGACCATTAACAAGGTTTGAGGATCCAGGATTATACTGGGTAGAACAGAGAGTACATGCCAAGCCACAGAGAATCTAGTAATGGGTTCCTGGTTCCAGATTCAGTTCTTCCCCTGCCCCAGTACACAGTACCCTCAAAAGTAGATGACTGTGGCCCCAAAGGGATTGTTCATCAATTGAGAACAGCCAGTGCAGTAGCATTTTGCCCAGTTCCCTCCCACCACGCTCCTCAGGACAGGAATTGCAGTTAAGTGGTGCAGGAGGTGGCTGTCAGAGGGATGCCACTGTTTTGCAGATCCCTTGGACCACAAGAGAAGTATGAAAGGGCTGACTTGCAATTGAGAGGTGGCCCCAAAGAGTGGGGGTATTTTAAGAACATTATCCAAAATATCCCAACTTCTTGATTTTGTAAACTTGGATTGGAAAGCACATGGCAATATGCATCCTACTGAGACCTTCAAGTGTGTACGGCTTCTGGTGTGATTAGAAAAATCATCCGAAAAGAGTTTCTCGATGTATTTGAATAGTAAGATAATTGTGGATGCATGGTTACTCTCCGTTAATCAGCATGGCTTCCCTGGCTCCCCAGGCTCCAGGAAAGCAGCAAAATCTGCCAGGTACTGGCCAATAGGCTTGGCCTGTGCATTGACATCAGGCTGACTGTATGGCTGTGTGTTTACAATACGGATTTTTCTGCTCAGCAAGCTTGACTAAATGAGGAGCACCCAGTCCTCTTCCTCACGTTTCCTTATAATCCTTCCTCGTAACTCTGGACTTTTGTAGCTTTCAAGCCAGCCCTGGACTCCGTTTACTCATGAAGTAATGAATCTAGCAGCTAGGTTACTTTGTCCTTCCTTGGAGGATTTTAGCATGAAGGAAACTGGAAAATGAGTTAATACTGTGCAGTCAATGCAGGAAAGCTAGAGCAGGCAAACAAATGGAGTGGCATGTGTTTTGGGTGCAACAGCATTAATGGAAGCAGGAGACCAAAATGTCATTTCTCCGTGATGGTCAGTGATTCTTTTTGCAGTAAGACTAAATGTCCCAGGTTGGGCAATAGAATCCATCCCTAACATAGTGCTTTAGTCATGAACTATTACCATTAGGACCATTTTCATTTACATCCATAAATCTTAATGTGGGACTAAGTTTCATGAAAAATGGGCACATCCAGCATCTTAAGAGGATAAATATGAATAATTATGGTTTTCATGTAGGGGAAAAAGAATAGCCAAGTATTCATGAAAACATGCGTGACTGAGACATGACCAAAAAAACCCAGACCTATTCTTGCCAAATTTACCAGTTATAATTTAATCTTTATTTTTCTTTTCATCCTTAACAGGATTCCATTGGTGAACCTGTAAAAAAAAAAAAAAAAAAAAAAAAAAAAAGGGTTACCTATACCTTTTTACCAGTAGGAGACTCTATGGGCAGCACTCTATGGGCCAAATATATTTTTATAAAAATGAACACACCTGTAGGCAACTGCATTTTCAAAGAGCGCATTTATTGGAGAAGAGAAAAAAATGTGCAAACAAAGAACCCTATGAAGAAAGAGAAAGTTAAGAAGAAATAAAGGAAAAGAACTGAACATCCGGAGTTTGGGATATGGACTGTGATTCTGAACCTGTGCCAATAATACCATTATGTGCCATGTACTGATCTGAAAGACTTCACAAGAAGCTGGAGCTAAGTGAATTATGCGTAGAAATATTACAGAAAACGGGGTGGGGAATCTCTTCTGATAGAGTCAGTATTTCTGGTTAATATACATATATACATATAGATATAAATATATATATATACAAACACACACACACACACACACACACACACAAACACTTTTTGTACTGTAGCAATTTTTGAAATCTTAAATGTTCATTTTTAAAAAATTGTGTCATGGGTTACAAAATCTGATTTCTTTAACATTCTTAGTGTGAACTAAATAAACTGACGTTTTCTACTTTGGCAGCTTGCTTTTCAAACATACACACACACACACACACATATATATTTGAAATAAATTTCCACTAGTGAACAAATTATTTGCAAGGCCCAGTAAACTGTTGATTATAGAGGATTCCCTGAGAAGGTACTGAAACTCTGTTAAAGTGACAGTTCTCTTATCCATTGTAGAATTGCCAAGGTGCTAGCAAGACCCCAAAGGGATCATGTTAGAGCTAAAGGAGAAATGCTTGGGAATGTTCATTTATGTGATCAGTTGGTTCTGACAGTTCTCAAAAGAAAGAAAATGGTTAGTATCTGTTTTGGGCTGTTTTGAAGAAAAAAAAAAGCCAAATTGAGGAGGGTTTTGAATATAACTAAAGTATATATGAATCTGGTCCAAATTCACAAAGTGCATTCCAGTTTTTGTGAAATTTAAAAAAAAAAATCCTTAAATTTAAGCCACATAGGAAAGGAATCAGAAGACGAGTCCATGCACATGGCTCGTCCGATACTTTCTGAGTGTAGCCCAGGACTCAAGTAACAGCACTGCTATGAAACAGCAATGAGCGGGAAGAGCATTCTGTGTTTGGAGGGCAAATCTAAAACCACACCAAATGGCCCAGGTCGATGCTGTTTAAATGGCGTGGCTTCTGCTCCACGTAAACCTTTGTGTCCTGGCCAAGGTTATCAAAATTATCTCATGCTCTTTTGTGTGTGGTAAAATCAACAGATACAAACTCCCACCTTCCGTTCCCCACCCCCATTCACTAGAAATTACATCTATAAAGACACCAAAGTGATCAATTCTCCATAGCACTTTCCAGGTTATGGGAAGATATATGAGTCTGAGCGGATACAGGGGACTGGACTGGAGTGCTGAAAATCCAAAAGCAGAGTCTGAATGCTGCGTCAGCACCCAAGTCCATTCATTGGACAATAAATACTGAAGAAGCGTCACAGAAATGAACTATTGAAACCAGCAGCGAGGGTTACTGTCACTTTACACCAGGTATAGATACAGTGGTTGTCCAGGGAAAAGTAGGGAACTTTTTTGTCTTTTGGATTAATGTATTGAGAAGGAGTATAGAAGGAAACCCTGAAAACAGCTGTAAGGTCCCTCTGTTTTATAGAGCCCTAACCCCTATTTGTATATTTGTAGTGTTATATCTGGGGGCTGGCCAGGGACATGTTTTAAACATTACTCAGTTTGTGGGAAAATGTTCCACTGTTGACACTGTTGTATTTCGCACACCTCAATCTCATCTTATCATGGCAAATTATGAATCACCATATTACACAAAGCCATTGTATTAATGACGGGTGAAATAGGGTTTTACATCCCTTTCCTTCTTCCCTTATGGAGCTGCCGAGTACTTCCAGAAACACATCTGCAAATATTCACTCTGATTTTTAAATGCAGTCACCATGGCTGTGGTTCTGGTGTTTGCTTTCTGTGAACTCCTGACTGGTGGAGTTTTGTTGCCACAAAGTGAATTTCTAAGTCAGATGCGAGTTCTCGTGGAGGCTGAATTTCAGATGTGTTTTGTGTGTGATTATTCATGTCAGAAAAGCCTCCAGTCTCTTATTTTCCACTAACATATCACATGATTCTTTCAGCATCTGTTCTTGAGGAGCCCTTTTTTGCTAAGGGTAGTAAACTATTTTGAACATGTAGACCTATGCACTAAAATTTGCTGTTTGAGGGACTGGCGATCTGATGACTGGCGGTAGTGTAGCAGGTGTTGATGTGCTAAATAAGCTAGATCAAACCCAACATTAAGTTTGGCTGTCGTCTTTGTTTACGAGGCATGGGAACAGCTAGAATGGACTTACAGCAGCTGATATTTATCCAGGGACTGTTTCTACAGATTGAAAGGAGTCCTGTTGCATGCACATTTTGATGAATAAATAGGTGATTCTTCAAAATAGACTTTAGCCAATAGTTTTCAGAGGCTCATCATATATCTAAAATTTGCCCCACACACACCTGAAAGAGACACCCCCCATTTTACAAATGACTTATCAAACTCTCAAGTCATATAGCTAATTTTTTTAGATACTGGCATCTTAAATAATTTCAGTTGTAGCATCCACCACTAATATTTTATGTGACATGACATGTCAAAAATAACAAATTCTGCTCTCAGTGATTCTGACATAAACCTGGAATAACCAGTGAAATAAAAGTCAGTGGAGTTACTTTACATCAGTGTAACTGAGAGCAGCTCTTTTAACCCAGAGCCCCTAAGTTTTCTTTACAAACTGCTCTCTGAGTGTTGGAATTAGGCAGAGCTACATCTAATTTTGTACATTAGCTACTAGACTCAATTTCTGTATTACATTCAACATGTAATTATTTTAGAAGAAAGTGAAAACACTCCACATTATACCTAGGCAACTGTGCACATTGCACCTGTGAGAAATTATAACTCATGCAGTCGCTTTTGTTTCTGTATTATTTTCTATCCATTTTGAATGTAACTGTGTTTTGCTAATTTGCTGCTGAGCTCTGGGAAGAAATCTTCCTTGACCTGCCCCACCGTAACATTTATGGATCTGATTAAGAGCTCTTAGAAGACATTGGAAAGACTTCCAGTATCTCTGATGGGCTTTGATTAATGCCCTAAATTCTTTTCCTTATAAGACCAAGCAAATTTGAAGGCTGGTAACATATATAAGAAGCATAATATAGTTTTCACCATGTGTGCTATGCTACATTTTTCCAAGTTAAATTTTATTTGCCATTGTGCTGCTCAACATTTAATGCTTCAATTTCTCACTATCCTTCACAGGTTTTATAAAAACAACTAATCATCAAACTTCATCAGCTTGGCGTCCATTTTACCACCAATATTAACCCCCAGTGTATTATTATGATTAACCTCTCTGCACTGTGCTGCAGCTGTACACTAGAATTACGTTTCATAGAGCAGCTGGTCAGTCAAGACCACTTGACTTCAGAAAGACTAGTCACAGAGTCAGGTACTGTTCAGTATGGGTTAGGGAATCAGAGTTTTTCCCTTAATAATATTTTACAGGTGCCGTTAGCAAAATCTTTCAGAAAATATAAGTACATTGTGCTCCTGTGCTAACTATTTCAAATAGCTCCAAGGCTAGACAGACATGTTGGATCACGTATACTTCCCCAAGCATTCTGCTGCTGTGATCAGGTAAACTCTTTTATTGTAGCAGGGTGAAGCTTACTGATCTGTAATTCCAGGCTTTCCCAGGGCTACTATTTAAAGATTGAAACATGCTATTGTGGGGGAAGGGGAGGGGAGGAGACAATGGACATAGGGAATGAAATTCACTCTGTGCAGAGGCCAGTGTGCCACTGAAATCCCGTTTATGGCCTGTTAAGAAGGATTTAGATAATGCACAGTCCTTGTTACCTGGTCTCTATACAAGGGAAAACATCACACCAAAGGACAGAAACTCCTTCAACAGACTTCCCTTGGAAATACAACGTGCATGATGTATTCCCTGCTTTGCCTCCATTCCTCCAAAACATTACTGCCATCAGGGGCAGACACTGTCAGGCCTTTCTGCAATCACCAGTGGAGTATTAACCCATCGCCACATAACAGCATGACTTCTACCTCCTAAATTCAAATTCACTGAGGTGCTGTGCTCATCCAGTGTGACATCCCAGATGTAACAATGAAAGCACGGCATTAATGGAAGAGAGGCTTTGAGCATACACCCGATTGCTTTAGGAGTGCAGAGAGCTTAATTAACAAGCATAACCAACTAGCCTGTTTTGATTAATAATTCCACTAATCAGCATTATTAGTTTTCTTGCTAGATAGGCCTCATTCTCCTCTTACTCACACTGGCATAAATCCAGAGGGACTCCATTGGCATCAGTCAAGTTACACCAGTAAAGCACTTTTCAGTGAGATGAGACAAATCCTCACGCCTCCCCCTACCCCGCCAGCATGTATGCCTCAGAGCCTCTTCCCTGTCTGTCAGCATATCACAACTTTCCTACAATGAGGTGTAAGCAGTATTTAGCAACACCTAGAAGAGGTATTGGTCACAATTAGCAATATACCTAATAAGCAACACCTTTTTTTTTTTTAAAGCAAGCATTTAAACCAAAACTTGCATGATTAATGTGATTTTTGGGTGATTACTTTGGTGCAATCTGTTGATTCAGTATATGGGGGCTTTTGTATTTTGCCAGTGTAAAACAGTGCAGCCCTCAAAAACTATCAAAACTCTCCATCACAGAGTATTTGAATTTTCCTTCTTTGTTTTACTTATATAACGTTGACCCACTTCCAGCTGTGAAGATTGTGTATTGTATCTTTACCCATTGATCTTCTATTTATTTGTATCTGTTGGCTGCCCTGAGTAGTATGTGTCGGTATTCCAGTGTAATCCTAATGGCAATTTGACATAAAATATATTTCAAATCCCTTATTCCAAAACGTTTGAAGCATTGTTATGTATTTTTGCATCTATGAGTCTGAACTAGACGGCAGGAATATGCCATAGTAGGGAGTGGAGTGGCCAAAATTCTCATGGGATAAGCAGCCAATAGGAAATCCACAAGAGAGACTACCTCGGCCCTCAGGTGACTCAAGTGCGATTTCAGATAAGAACTTCACGAACCTGCCGTGCACTTTGCGCAGAGACAGATCAGACGGTGGCAAAACAAAGCAAAACTACATGCACAAACTTCCCTTATTTGTAAGGACCAACAGCACTTGCACTTTATCAAAGGAATATTCACTCCCCTTTGTATGCTAAACAAACCAATAAAGGGACTGGCCTGTAAAACTGCCAGCAGGAGAGAGAGAAAATTCAAAACTGCACATACAATTATTCATCATGCAGAACTGTAATGTCCTGGCCTTTTATATGGGTCAACTAAAAAACAACAAATTGTGTTTCATTCATTCCTTGGAGATAATGGAACTGCCCCCCCAGTAGAACTATATGGTTGTGTGGAATAGATTCTTATCAGTTCTTTTCCTGTTATGTTGCAGAGAACACGTTCACCCAACACTCTATCTGATGATAGGAGTCGGCAGGTGCAATCTTCTGTTTAGATTTACATTATGCCCACAGACAGGTTTTGCCATGGGACTCTTGGGAAGGCAGCATGCCTTCATCTTTCAAGGCATCCCCTTTGTAGGGGGACAGGTCACTTAAACTGTGTCTGCCTCTTTTCCTGCAGATAATAATACTTTCCAAATCTATCTGGCAGGGGTATTGTGAGGTTTAATTAGCTGATGTCTGTTTTGAACATGTTCAGCACAATATAAGTGCTAAATATTCTTAGGTCCAATCAGTAGCGCTGCCCTAGGGAACGCCATGTGGTCTGCAGGAATTCTCAGAGACCACAGCAACATTAGACATAAGACATCCATGGCTCGCAGTGATGCTCAGATATGTGTACGACACAAGATCTAGGTTGTAAACCAGAAGTGTGTGTATCTTATTACATCATATACCCTGAGTGTGTCATTCCCTTACAAATATACATTTTATTTTCATCTCCGTGCGTTGCACGCAGAGCAGTTCAAACAGAGGACTAGGGTGTTTATCATGCCAGACAATTTCAGTTCACCTCTTTCAGTTTCCATTCAGTTCATTTTATTTAATGAAGAATAAACAAATACACTACAACAATTAAGTTGCTGTATGCTTCCCAAATTTCTAGAGATCTACTCTCTCTGTCTCTCTAGTGCATGTGACTCTCTCTCAGTAAAGGTAATGGGTAGGAGTCAAAGGGTTACATACACCAGGAAATCCTTTTGCCTTGAAGCTAAATCTGCAACATGAACTTATTTGGGGTTCAGAACAGTTTGGTTCATTTTTTGTGCCAAACCCCTATCCAGGCCTTATCCTGCCAACTGTAACACATGTGAGCAGGGCCTGGATGCATCAGGAGACGTTTGAAGGACCAGAGACTTCCATTTTACTTAGTTCTTGCACAGAAAAAGCTCCCATTGACTTCAGTAGAGATTTTTCCCAAGTAAGAACTGAGCAAAAATTGAGGACGAACTTCAGGACTTGAGACCTGTTCTAAAGTCCTCTGAAGTCAGTGGGAGTTTTTAGATTAGGATTTTTGTTCAGGCCCCTGGCCCTCTTACCTACTCATGTTTCTGAACCTTCTGGTGTTATCTGGAAATAGAAGGCAACCCAAGCTTGTGCTTCCAGGCTTACTTCCATGACTAGTAGGAAAACGTTTAATTCCCTAGTTCACTGTTATTACAAGATTACTATTTTCAAAAGGCAGCGAGTGGTGTGAACACCTCTTTCAGCAATGGCAGGATTGTGGATAAATGCTGTTGTGGTTTTACTGGCCTCCAGCCAAAGTGAAAAAGCGTCTTCATTGAGCTACATCTTTGCAAATATCCAGACATCTCCTTGTACTTTAAAATGTGGTGGGAGAAATGGCCACCTCTGCCCAGCTGGCAAAATGGCTCAACCAGTTTAAAATATTATTTTAAAGATGCATTTCTGTTTACTTCTTTTCCTCTGGCAGCTTGTTCTGAAGAAGTTCAAGGGAGCTAAAAGATTTGTCAATCAATAAAAATTCTCTACGTTATATATATAATTCACCTATACCCTTCAAAAATAATGCAGCTGGAGATTTCATTCAACCAGGTATGAAACATGTAAGAGATTTGCAAACTAGTAGGAAATCCCTCTTGCATTTTAAAAGCCCAGCTGGGGTCCAGTTTATACTGCAGAAGTCATGGGATGCTTCCCACACACTCTTTTTCATATTCGCAACATTTGTAGACACATTTTTAACAGTGCCATGAGTGGAGATCATTGTTACTCTGAGAAAGAATAAATTTTGCACAAAACATAGGTAGGGCACAGTTTTCTGATCAAGATTATTTTAGGTTCTGAGGGTTTTGTTTTTTATTTATTATTGTTATTGCTTGTGAGAACATGTACAATGAAGTTTACAGTTTATTTTCACTTTTGCCAAAATATTTTCTAATGTAAGGAATCTTTTACTTTGTAACCACAGTTTTACATAATGGAGTACCTCTTGTTATTTTTTGTGAAAATTATATTCTGTATGTGGACATACACACACACACTATCTACATACACACACACATATAAACTACATACATGTATGTGAGTTTATCAGTCTTTAACGGGTTTAAACCATGGTGTCAGTTTAATGTTGTACTTTCCTTTTCTAGGCATATCATGGCCCTATTACTAATAATAAATGACAATGGGTTTTCAGAAGGAGTCGAATGGCTGTGTTTCCATACAGGTGAACTATTTTATCCAAGAGTGTTTTTTAATTTGTTTCTGTATTTCAAAGCTATGTATTTGGAAAGCACTGTATATGCGACCCTATACTAATTTCCCTGTGTATATTTAGTACTCTGATGTTGCTATTAAAAAAACAAGATGAGAAAAACAAGCAGTTTTGGCTTTAGGTTCCTCTGATCACAACCCTTAAATAGTCACTGAAAAACAAAAAATCTCTTCAAAGGTGTTGCAAATAATTTGAGAGCCTACAGAAATGAATGATGAAGCAACTGCTACTGTTTGCCTTATTGCACTTGTGTTGGTAATTTTATTCCTGTAATCAAAAGTTAATATATGAGAAAAATAGCAAACCATCTTTAAGGAAGGGAAATCGCATTTACTCGAGGAAGTCAAAATCAGAAAAAAAATAGCGAGATAGAATTTCTCAAGGCCTGATCCACAGCCCCTGGAAACAACTCCCATTGCTTTGAATTGGCTTTGCATCAGGCTCTTCGTGTTCTCCTGTATGTTTCAATGCTCTTTTGTCCCAGGGGGATTAACAGAGATCAAGGGGAGAATGACAGAGGGCATTCAGTACATCCACTGAAATCACCAAGATTATACAGGCAGAAGGCAGGCCCAGAGCCCACTGTTAAATCGCTGATTCTTATTGGATTCCAGATTGCCAAGGAAAGGGACCCTGAACCTTTGGCAATTTGCCCACAGATGCAATATTTTTTATTTGAATGGAAGAAAAAAACTCCCAGTCTATGCAGTTCTGCCAACGGCTGAGAGCAGCTGGGGTGTTCACTCTGGCTAAATACTAAGGGGCTGGAACATCTTCCTAGCAGGAAGCATTCTGACTTCTTTCTATCGGCTGTATCTCAGTTACAGGATGTTGCTGGGAGCTTATGCTGTACAATTGGCCTTTTCCAGCACCATGCCCTAGCCCATCAGGAGTGCCGCCAACAAGCAGAGGCAGAAACTTCTGATTAACTTGGGTTTTTTTAAGAACTCTAAACTAGATGGGTCTGACACCAAACCCTGCACCCTAATATCTCTGAGCTTCAGCAACTGTGCTCCAGGATCCAGTTCTACATTCGGTTGGTGTTTGCCATCTGGATCCACCTCCTTTGACATCTTGCATGGTATTACCTAGTACAAGGCTAGGGTTCTTAACTCTGTTCAGCCCCATTCCCGCTAGGCATGTTATTGCCTCACCGGTCGCGGCATCATCCTGGGGTAGTATCGGCAGAGACCTTTTGCTTGGGCTGCACAGGGAAGGACACTGAGCTGCTCTCTGGCCACCCTCCATGGACGTGGAGCACAGGGACGGGGGATGCAGGTGGAGTTTGACCTGCTTTTCCTCAGGATGCCGCCTCCATATGGATCAGAACAATACTTGAGCTTCCCGAGCTGTGAATCTGGTTCTTTCCAGGTGAAACTCACCCTGCAGCCAGGACAGGGAAGATCCGTCTCTGTAAGATGCATGGCGGGCTGGCCACAAGAAGCTGATCGATAGCACAGCCCGCCTCTCGGCACACACTGTCACACAGATGTACACAAGCCTCTGGCTGGGTGGCAATGCACACCTGGCTCAGCTCTGACACTGCACTCCCCACGGCCTGAGGCGTCGGCAGCCTTCCCGCACAAAATGCCAGGCCCAGTGCTGCCAGCCTTACTGGTGCACGGTCTGAGAGGTAGAGGGGTGGAGGAAGCTGGCACCGCTGGCAGAAAGAAGGGGTCGGGCAAAATAGAAAGAGACAAGAGCAGCGAGCAAGCGAGAGGCAGAGCTGTGGGTGGCCTAGGGAGGGGAAGAAGCCTAGACTTGAAGCGACACATTGATTTCATTCTATATTCACAGTTTAAATCATTCTCACCAGAACAGAAGCAAAAAGAAGAAAAGTGCAGTTCATCCTGTCCAGGGTCATCCCTTCTCAAATATGGAGCAGTTCTGTGAGCCGGGATTGCCACAGGAGGCAGACCAACAGACTGGCTGAGAGTTGTCAGCCAAAAAGTTTTCATAATAATGCGGTTTCATGCAAAAATAAGGTTCTTTTCCATTGGAAATGTTCATTTTTGAATATTTTTCCTATATTGCAATGGGAAGTTTCAAAATGAAATAAAAGGATTTGTTTTCTTTCTGTTTCATGTCCAACAGAAATTTTTGTTTCATTTTGGTTTTCACGAACTGAAAAATGTTGGCAATTTCAAAAGGAGTTGAAGGAAGTTAAGGGAAAAACGAAAATGGAGAAAAAAATAAAAACCCTGGAAACAATTTTTTCTATTGCAGTTCAATGGCAAAAAAAAGCGGTGGTGGTGGTGGGGGTGCAAATAAAATGAAATTTAAAATATATTTTTATTTTAAAAAAACAAAGAGGGAGAGAGCATTTCAATTTGAAACAAAATGAACCAAACATTCGATTTAGTTTCATGTAAAAATTTTCCTGAAAATAATTTCAAATGTACAATTTTGAATGAAAACATTTCTTTCAAAATTTTACTTGGAGGAAAAAAATAAGTGTTTTGACCAGCTCTGTTGACTGAACCGTGTCCTCTTGCATCCATAATGAGTGCACGCCCCATCTCTTTGCATGTACAAAGGAGTTCTTCCGCATGCTGATTGGATAGCTGCTCCCCAGCAGCACAGGAGCACAGCTTTGTATGTCAAAGCCTGTTTGCAGACATGGCTACCATCAGCAAGAAAAATATGGGACTGGTGAACACAGCAAGCTGCATGCACAGTTTGTGCTTGCCTTTGAAAAGCGGTCTCACAACACATAAAGAGCATAAGCCCGCATGCTGCATTATTTTGCTTTCTGACTGTCTTTTTCTCGGAAGCAGCCTGAAGTGTGGAATGGGCAACGTCAGGCTTGGCAAAGGTAAGGCTGCATTTTCATTCTGGAGCAGAATTATTAATAGCCTCATCAATTACATCTTCACCCTGCACTCCTGCCGCAGCCTGAGCGCTGCAGTAATTTATGCATCTCCCCTCGTGAATGGTTTCTTTCTGCTCACGCTGAATATCTGCAGTTTACACAATGCCGTACAAATTGTCTTTTCTTATTTTCCCAGCAGTTTTTACTTTCTTTTAGAGTTGTGCATTCCTCAGATGAATGACCGAGAATTAACCTCCCATTCAAAAGGGAAAAAAAGAGTCTCATTAATCCCAAAAAGACATAATGACCTCAGACAGATTGATGAATGAGGCTCATCACTGCCTTCAACAAGCAGAAACAGTATGACCATTTTGGGCATTTTAACACATTTTTTTAAAAAGGGCAACAAAAAAGCCTGGACACAATTAAAATAAACTCGTTTACTAACACGCATGAGCTGAAGATGGTCTTTTTGCAATCCACTTTAGGGAAACGGTCCAGTTCTTATAGTCATTTCAGGCCTAACGAAGACTGGGAGGTGCTGACATTTCCAGAAAGGGAGAGTTCTTAAATGGTTACAGTTAGAGGCAGAAAAGATCTGCCAAGGCCTTTAGCCTTTCCCCACTGGGCTAATCCAGGACTGTCTCTAGAAAGGCTTTCTTGGACCCTGCCCATCCCTGACATCCAGTGGGGCCAAATATGGCTCTCCGAAAGACCAAGGAAGAGAACCACTTCTCATGGACATGTAAATAATTCAACAGGACAACTCCAGCTGTGGGAACTCAAGGGTCCAAACAACCGGGCAGCAGCATGGGGAAATGCTCATGGCACCCCGAGTACAGAGGCTCCTGGAGAGGTTAAAGTTGATATTGAGGAGGCAGATGAAAGGAGCAGTCCTATAAAGTGCATGGAGGTGGGAGGGCAGGTTGCCCCTTCTAAGAGCTTTGGGTTCCGATTACATCAGGGCTCAATAATGTTTGCCAGGAAAACACACCCACCCTTCAAGCTGAGCACAGATGGTTCACTAACCAGATCAATGTTTTGACCCATGCGCAGCCTTTCCCAGTAAATTCCCAGGCCTGGTCCCTATGATCTCAGTGAAGCTGCAGAAGGACAGCATAAGCAGGAAGTCCAAAGCTGTTCCATGCTAGTCCAGATCCAAAGGCTATTCCTTATAAGTCTCTTAGCAGTTACCATGGAGGAGCTCGACTGCTCCTGTCCCTTAGCCTCACATTAACACGGCATGCTGCAGAATTAAATTAGCTCCTTTAGTGGCAGGAGATAGCTTTTACTTTGTAACTGATCTAACTGGAAACATTTAAAACAGGGTTTCTTGCAGCCAATAGCCGAGCTCTGCTGCTTGACTCAAGGGCAAGTCTCTGCTCTTGGCCTGTGTTTTTTCTGCCCTCAGAATTTGAAATTAAAGCACATGATAACGTGCTACTTAGTTACATGCAAGCTCTTATGATGTCATGAGATCTTGAAGCTTGAGCAATGCACTTGTAGTGCTTTAGATGTCCCTGGTCAGTGGGACACTTATTTAAGTAAATCCTGCCACAGCCGGGACAGCACTAAAAGCATCATTGCAATCCAAGCACATTCACAGCATTCTCACGGGACTGTTTCTCAGCACATCTGCTGTTCAAACAAAGCTCCTACTGTTATAGATGAGCCTATGCAATCCAGGAGGTCGCCTTCCCCTGGTGTAACATGGGGCTCCATCATTTCAGAATCCTTTTGGGAAGGGTTAAAAATGCCTGAAACAGGGAAGTAATTTACATTCAATAGGCGAGTTATCAAGCTAATTAAACATCATTATGGATGTTTTAAATAAACAGCTATGCATTAAGATGAGCATCTATTCTATAACTGCTTAACGTAGATACATTTTATACATAGAAGTGGATATTTGCTGCAAGTTGATGCATATTTTACTGTTAAAGTAGTATTTATTGTATGCAAACTGACGATAAAATGGACAATAATCATTTAGATTTGTGGTTTTCATGGCTTGCCTTTAGACTGAACCTATTTTGACTGTTTTGCAGCTGCACTTTACTGTCTCATGCAATCTGTGTTTGCCCAGATCATTAAAACCATAGCAGACCAAGCAAGATGCCCCTTCTCTATCATGTTCCTGCCTCCCAGGATATCATTGCGGATCACATCTGGGAGACACCTAGGGAGACTCTGGTCATTTAAGCATCGAGATGCCCCATAATGAAAAATATTCTTCCAAAATAGGAGCATCTGAGGTGCTGGGACAAGTCAGTACACTATTCTGGGTTTCTTGTGATCCTGTCTCACTGCAAGATGCTGAGGGGGCAGCATGGAAGCAAGTCCTTTGAGCCCCATGTTTTCTCGGTTCCCCACTATGTCTAGGTGAGGAACAAAGTTCCCTTTTGAGTTTGAATGTCTGTAAACACAGCTATCTCTGGGATTAGCAAAGGGCTGTTCAAAGCCAGCATGCTTTCACAGGACAAACTAGTCAGACATGCACCCTGCACGTTTGGGGGGGTGGAGCCCAGCCAGAGAGCAGGATGTGTACGCGTAAGTGCAGAGAACGTGTTTGCTTAGCACGGGCATGGGCAGAAGGTGTGGTGGATCTGGATTGTGCACTCTTCTGTTCAGAGACTCAGCATCCTGGAAGGCAATTCTACAGACAGTCAAGCAGCATCCCTAACGTACTGTGAAAACAAACAAATGCATCACGTGAGTCTTGGCTTTATTGTTCTAGGGATGCACCATGGCAAGGCAAGTTCTGTGGTTCAAATCATGAGTTAAGATCAGTTGCTCTGAAGATTTTGACTGGACATTATCCTAGGCCCTCCTTTTCATCAGCTGTTTAATTCTTTTCCCCCGCAAGGCATTGGTTGTAGCTTGCATGAAAAATAAAGGAGAACTGCTGCATCCAGTTTTGGAGTCTGAGGACAACCTAATCGAAGAATTAGAGCCTCTAAGAGCTTGCATGTCAGCCTGATAGTTTACATTTTTACGGCCGCCTCGGGCCAATGGACATACACAGTGGAACTGAAGAAACACTCAGGTTCCCTCCAGAAATTCAATTTTCAAATCAAAGGGACTTAAGACCATGCTTTAATGCTTTGGGAGAACAGGGTTAAAGTCAGGACATAGCAGGGAGCTGAGCCTAGACCACTTCTCGTGCTAATCCACACAGGAGTGTGAGTGTTCATGCATTTCTACCCATACATACACCACTAAAATATCCTCCCAGACACCGATGCTTGTTAATGCTGGAGCACAGCAGATCATGTTGCCATCTGGATTTCACCAGTATGTTCTCAATGAAAATTTTCCTCCTCATTTGCCCAGGTTCACTCACTCTCCAAGCTGTGCCATGAGAATGGCAGCTGTCAAAGCACAGCATGGCTTGGTCTGCCCTGGTAAAGATGGCTCCCTGTAGCCCCAAGAGTGGCTGTTGAGAGCTTGGTGTCAGTTTGCACCAGGAATGTGAAGCAAATGGCTTTGTAACATCTCAGAAAAAAGCTTCCTCTCTCTTTTTTTTTTTTTAAGACAACCTGCACATGATATTCTGATTGGTTCTCTTTCCTGGGCCTGTATTTCCCTTCAAATGATATTCTGATTGGTTCTCTTTCCTGGGCCTGTATTTCCCTTCAAGTGATATTCTGATTGGTTCTCTTTCCTGGGTCTGTATTTCCCTTCAAATGATATTCTGATTGGTTCTCTTTCCTAGGCCTGTATTTCCCTTCAACTTCCCTGGCTTCATCGCTGCCTTCTGCACATTGCTGCCTGGGGCAACAAGTCAGAGTCACCAAGCTAGAAAGCTCCTATCTGCTTCTCTGCAAGAAGAGCTGTGCTAATGTCAGCCAATCATACAGAGACGTTTCTCGACTTAATGCTGCAATCCCACTAATTCCTTCCATCTGGTTTTTTTCCTGCTCTGGGGGGTTCTCCCTCTGAGAAGTGGCCTATTTGCCTGCTGAGTTGCACTCTATAAACTTGCCCACCATGAAGCAATGTGATAAATGCTGTGGTAGAAGAGCAGCAGGATTTAGCAGCATGGATGCAGCGAGGAGATGATATTACAATAATTGCACTCCCTTGGCCTGTGGCTGCGGCCAAGCTGCCCTAACAGAGCAGAGGAGGAATCCACGCTGTGACTCTGAGAAGCTCCAGTCATGTTAATTAGGCTGCATTCCTGCTTCATTAATGATGCAAAGATGTGTTGGAGGCAGACTACCTTGTTTTACTGCAGCTCTGCAGTATGATTGTTCCCATTAATGCCCACAGCATCACAAACTCTTGGCAAAGCAAGCTTTCCTGTGCTCTATGCCATGACATCAGATACTCTATATGTTGAAAGCCTTTTTATTTTAATTTTACATGTCTGATAAATTATGAGCCAGATCTCAGCTGGTGGCAATCAGTCAGCAGAGCTAGGCTGATTTCACTGGAACGAGAATGATTGACACCAGCTGAAGATCTGGCTCTGTTTGTTTGGAGAACCCTTTACTGACCGTTTGATGTGCACTTTAGAAAAGATATCTATGCCTCCTGGAGACCGTGGTTTGGAGAACACAACTGGCCTCAATGAGACAGGATGATGATCTCACTCATTCCAAGAGAGAGAGGCTGACACCCATTTCTGATACTTTCACCAATGTTCAGCCAGGCTGTGGAGGAGGAAATACCTTCTATCCCTCACAATGATACAAAAGATGCTTTTTAATTTTCATAGAAATGGAAGCTTCTCCCTTGGAAAGCTGGGTCTTTCTTTACCATCTGCAAGTCAGCAAGGCAATGTTGGAATGATTTGGATATGCTGAGGTAGTGAAAGAAAGAAAGAAAGTTAGTTAGTTGGAACAAAATCATTTCTGGAACAACATGAATGTTTATCCTCTCCTGTGCCAAACGAGACACCCAGTGGCACGTGGAAAGTGGAACTGGATATTACACATTGCCTGATTTGTCCAAATACCTCTGCGAACACTCTGTTTTACAGAGGAAAAAGTGAGAGGCCAAATGGGATGCTCAATTTTGGACCAAATTGCCGGCTTAAATCACTATGAGGATGTATATAGGCTAACAGAATGGGAATAAGCATGAAGTTATATATCTCAATCAGGGGAGCACTCTATATTGATATGCAAGAGGGATTTCAGGGAAAGAAATAGTGTGCTGGAATTTAATCCATTTCTTGCTACTTATCACATTCACGTCAGGAGAAATATTTAGCAGCTCAAGTTGTTATGAGTGTCATTTTTGTAAGAGCAAAGGAAAAATATTATTCTGACCTCATGATACAGGATATCAGATATTATGGAATTTGATGTAGGAGATGGCTGGCTGGAGCAATATTGTGTTCTGTGCTCTTCTATGTTTGAATGCGTTTCATACAGAATACAGCTTCCCTAATGGGCTTAGACAATCCATTAGGCTGAAAGAGAGGAGAAGCAGACATGTCACAGGTTTATCATCAGCAGTCTTATTTTTGCCTCATATTTATGTCCCAATAAAGATCACAGTCCTCAAGGCACCACAATTCCTATAGAACAAGATGTGCCCAAGTTACTGCCCTGAGAATCCCTTGGAGAACTGGTGCCTTTCTGCTACGTTCCTGAGTAGCTAAAGTCCTGTCTGTCGAATGTCCCATTACTGTAGTATATGAGCACTTCCCCGTCCTCAATGTCTGTATCGTCACAGCCCCCCTGTGAGGCACAGCCATGCTGTTATCCCCCTTGTACAACGGGGAACAGAGAGAGTCAGGGCTTGGCCGCACAAACAATCAGACCGCAGCAATCATCGACCCACACCAGCCTGCTGTGCCGTAAGGGTTGGCATACACCCTGTTGACACCCATTGACAGTCCATGAAGGCGATGCCTGCAGACAGTGAGACGCAGCAGGCTAGTGTGGGGGACAGTCAGAGCCCGGCTTGCCACAAGCTAACTGTTTGTGTAGACAAGCACCAAGTGACTTGCCCACGTCACACAGGACGTCTGTGGAGGAAGAGGGATTTGAACCCACGTCTCCCCTGTGCGACGCTCTTGCCCCAAGAGAATCAAACAGCTCTTGTTATGCTCAGACCGCCAATGGAAGAGAGAAATGGTACTTGGGTTGTGATGAGTCACCTCTCGCCACTGCAGCTGGCCCGAGGGGACCTGGGCCCATCGCACTTGACATCAGAGGGCAGTGACATTTCGATGTTATCTACCTTGGCGGGGTGTGACACAGAGGGACCAGAGAGGGAAGAGGCTCTTTCTCCCATTCCCAGTCCCCCTAGACCACCCAGTTCATCTCTTCTTGCAGTTTTTAATATCTCTGGGCCATATGCTCTGCCTCATCGCTTGGCAGAGCGCTCGGCATACATGGCTGTGCGTGTGGGTAGCACATCAAAGAACCATCTTCTGTCTTGACAAGTTGGTGCGTTGCAGTTCAGAAGGAAGGGAGGGGGGAGTTGTGAGAAACAGACACCGATTAATGTGGTGGCTGCCCTTCGTTTGCACGCAGAGCAGGATGCACTGGGGAGAGCTGCACTTGCCATGCCGGACGGGGCCCCATTGCAAGACTGTCACGGAATCTGAGATACTTGGCCTCCTCCAGAAGCTGAGGGGAGAAGGGAGTTTGGGAGGAGTAACTGCATAATAGCCTCCGCATCCCCATTTGACTGGCCGGGGGGGGGATCTTCAGAGCTGTTCGTATAACATCTGTGCTGCTGGCCGAGAGAGAGTGTTCTGTGCTGGATGAATTGCTTGCATCTGGGGCAGAAACAGCCCCTGGGCACACCCCACTGGGCCAGGATGCAGCAAGCACAGGGTTGGGAAAGATCTGTCCCCTTCTGCTCTCCAGCCCATACAGCACAAACAGGTGTGAGTCTCTTGGCGCTGCAGGCAGGAAAGAAGCGCCCATTCTCCCTGCAGACTGTCAGCCAGTCCACAGCCAGGTCCCTGGGGGAGGCAGGGAATGACAGGGCACAGCCTAGCACTCAGGGCCCTGCCACGGTGCAGTGCATTGTCAGGCCTCTTATAAATGATGCTGGAATAGAATCAGGAACAAAGTGCTTGCCTCGAGAAGGCGCAGCAGCCTGTCAGTGTGCCCATCAGCCCCAGGAGAGGCAGGTGCGGGCGAAAGGCACACTGACCAGGTCTTCCTCCCAGGCCACGGCATCCTTCACCCATCCTACCATTTCCATGGTAGCCCTGCCAGAAAGCAATGCAGCTGGGGCTCTGGGCGGCTGCAGCGTTGCGTATTCTCAGTTGCTTTTCTAGTCTTTGGGGTTTTCTGAAGCACCAGCTCTTGGAGTCAAGTGATGCTGTAAGTCTCTCAGCTTTCACTGAAATACGTTTCTAGCCTTCATGGACGTGGAGAAAATTTTGAAAACATGACAACTTCCAGCTCCGGAGCCAAAGTGCAAACGAAGAAAGCACCATCCTTTTTTAAACGCTCATGATTTTATCCCGTTCCCCACCTCTCTCATTTCTCTGCACACCCACCTGCAAGCTAGTTACAGGCCATTGCAATATGAACTGGACATGGAACAGAATAGGCTTTTCTGCAAATGTCTCCTTCCTTTCACATGAATCCTTGAAAATCTTGACAAATTATGGAAATTGTCCAGTGCGAACTTAAAGCTGTTTGGACAGAAAAGCCAGAGCAGTAGGAGCTGCCATGGAGAGGGGCAAAGGGAGAGTGTAAGCCTTGAAAGCCACCATGCGACTGACCTGTGACCCCTCAGTTCTGATGGTGGAGCAACCCCTAGTACAGAAGCTGAGGCAACGGGAAAGCCGGCTGCTGGACCCTCTTTTCCTGGTTGTGGACTGGGATTTACTTTCCACAGGACAAGTGCAGGGCCTACGGGCCTGAGGAGAGATATGCACACGTGCAGTCACCCATCTGCCGAGCGGTAGCAGATGTCAGCCTGGAAAGCTGTCAGAGAACTCAGGGATGCAAGGCCTGGGTATTCGTTTAGTGCCATGTGTCTATTGTGCATTATGCAGACGAGCCCCAGGACAGAGGTGCTCAGACGTCAGCCCCAGACATTCCCTTCGTTGAAGCAGCTCAGCTAAGTGCGATCGCCTGAGAGCAACTCTGCCCCAAGAATTGACTCTGCTTAGCAGGGATAGGCAGAGAGCAATCCCTTTGTGCCCCAAATCTGTGCAAAGCCCTTCCCAGCCGCCTGAGATGTATTCTGGAACAGCAGCTCCTTCGCTCACCCAGAAATGGTCCAGGCCCAGACATGAGAGGCAGGTCTCTTGACGGAAAGAGTCTCCTCCCCCACCAGCCCTTGGCTTTACCCCAGTACGTTTTCCACAGCACATTTCCCTAGTACCTGCTCCTGTTCTGGTGACAGCAGACATTTTGCCATGCAGCTCTAGTTAATGTGAGGAGCAAAGCAATGAGCCCAGCTGGCTTCAGTCCCAGAGTATGTGCTCATTTTGGGCTGCAGCCTCCGTTGGTATCCCGTTTTCAGTTCTCTGCTCACAGCACATCTCCAGTCAAAGCAAACACGTCCTTCCATTGTGCGCCTCGCACAGTGAGGCTGCTTTCCTCAGTCAGTGTTCGTAGGCCATTGTCACGCTCTTCGTTTGGACCAGCCTCTCTGGCCGTGCGTTTCAAACCCATCCCAGATCCGGTCTGAGGATGAGAGCTTTGCTGCCTGTTCAGCTGAGCTGGCAGATCTTGGATCCATGGCCAGGAAGTGAACGCATGCCCACGCAGCTGCCCCTTTCGTCCAAGTATCTCAAAGCGCTTAGCAAGCATTAATTAATTACAGCTCAGAACGATCTCCTGAGGCCGCAGTATCCCCTTCATTCAGGTGAAAACCAAGGCATAGTCATTAGGTGACTCACCCAAGGCCACGCAGTGAGTTAGTGGCAAAGCCAGGCATGGACTCCAGGAGTCCTGACCCATAGCTCCATTTTAAGTACTAGACTGCACTGGCTCCCATAAAAGGCATTAAAGCAAGTCCTAGCTCACACAACTGTCGGAATAAAGTGGGAAGTATAGCTTTGTAAGAGTGAGCGTACTACCGTATCGGTGCGTTATTCTTTCAAACATCAGCACTAAGCATTATCGATGCTTAATTGTTGTAATTATGCTCGGGAGAAGTAATCACCAGAGGTATTTTAAGCCTCAGTCAACATATTATTTTGAAAAAAAAGAGGTTCGGATTTTTCCAGGAGCACTTACTAACCACCCACACGTAACAACACACACTTCAAAAAACACCTCATTTGGCCACTTTGCCTCTCGCAAACATGAAACGCATTTTATTTCAGGAGGTGTAGGGGGTGCTCAGATTTATGTGCAATTATGCGGCCCATTATCCTCCCATGTCAAGCAAGAAGTATGTCGGCAATGGAATTTTTGCAGCTTCAAGTGCTGCACAACCTTCTCAGTGGCGTATGTGCGCTGTCATCCAGTGCCCGTCTGCACTGAGTTCAGACCCAGCACCGACGGAGACTGGCAGCTTTGCAAGCTGTTAACTAGCACAGAGCCTCGGCATTAACAGACAGCACCCAACATTTACTCTGGGCCAAGGCCATTAGGCTAGCTGACTTTGCAGCCATCTCCCTCACTGCTGGGTGTCAGGTTTTGTTTGGAGCAGTGAAAGACAGTAAAGCAGTCCATTCTGGGCAAACAAACAGCAGTGAAAGAACTGTGAGAGATCAATATGAAATTGTGGAAAATTGATTGAAATGTGGCTTATTTTTTTTTCCTGAAAAGTTCATTTATTTTCTCATACAGTTTCTGAGATAATGGCCTGTATGGCTCTACATCAAGCCTCTCCACTCTTGCTTACCTGTATTTAAACTAAAATACTGTGTTTCCGGGACACATAATGCAAAAGTTATGCAAGTTAGAGACAGATGCAATTAATGTGTGAGTGCCACCTAGTGTTGAATAAATGACATTACATGTTTAAAATAAGGTTTTAACTGCAGATAATAAAGTTGTTCTTTGTTCAAAAACTAGGCATGGAAATAATCAGATGTTTTGGCAAATGTAGTGACTGGCTCAAAACTAACCTGGGCTGGAATCAGGCCAGCAAACCAGCAACGTAGAATTGGAAGATTGTTTTCCATTTAACAGTACACTGAGCCTTCCAACTCCCCAGTATTGCTGATATCAAGGGTTCAAAAATACAGAGCCAAGCTCCCCAGATCATGATGTTGGCTTTAAAACATGAATTTAAATAAATAAATACATGAATAAATAAAAATTGGGGCTGTTTCTAGTGGACCTACTGGTTACTGAGATGTCAGGGTACATTTATAACAAGGTTTCAAACTTTTCTCTGCAACGATGAGGCTTTAAGAAAAAAATACCAAACAGCTGGAGACTGGAGATAAATTTGTGTGAGAGAGCAACATTGAGTCCACCTGGCTGCCCTTTTGCTCTGTACCCTTAGTAATATATTTGAGGGAGCTTGGCTGGGTTCAGGCTGATTTAATAATGTTAAAATCATTTAAGCTGGTTATTGAGGTTTCTGTGACTCTCTGGCTGGATGTTACAAATTGTCTGCATCATTTTTTAGATGGATCTTTCTTAAATCATCCAGGAAAGGCATCAGGGCTCAGAACTGAAGCAACAGAAGGCACTTCTGTTCAATGGAAGCTGGAAATATGCTAAATTGAGTGGTATTTCTTATTAAAAGTTTTAGTACATCATCTGAGCTGATGGGTTTTAGATCCAAGATTTTCATGTATCCCATTCTTTTTCAAATGCCATTAGTTGTGTAGGAAAACGTACAGTCCCATGAAGACATCAGCTAATGTAATGTCATGTAATAGACTCTCTGTCACCTTGCTTCCATCTAAATAACATCTTTGGGGAAGCTGTGTGTAGTGCTGTGTCAGCCAGTTGGTGGCCAGAGGTTGGAGTCAATGCAACCAAGAAGAGATGCCCCATCCCTTGACCACGCCTTTTCTGTATGTTCTGCAGATTACTGCAGGTGAGACTTCAGTTGCAATCCACAGAGTCCCCAGACAGAAGCTTCATTGGGTGAGTTCCTCCTAGCCAGGCTCTTAGGGTCTATGCTGCAGATCTCTGCTGGATGTTATTCTATGCATGGGTTGAATATGGCTACATTTGATTGCTAACTGCAAACACTGAGGCTTCCAAAAAAGATGAGAGGGAAAAAATTAAATGTTGTGTGTATCTCTAGAAGGCAGTTTTATCATTGCTTAAGGGCGCCAGACAGACCAGACATGGCTGCTGGTTCATGGGAATCCTCCTAAGTGCTCAGCTTCCTGGTGAAAGTTCTGATCTAGAAAAGGAATGTGCTTCTCCATTTGCATTGTACTGTTGTTACTGAATGTACCCTTGATCGGGGCTATGACACAACCCCTGCGGAGAAGAGTAAAACCAGACATTCTGCCATTAATAGGCTTAGCACAATTGACTGAAATAAACCTCAGAAGCACTGGAGAGGGAGTTGCATGTGCAATTTAATTTCCTCTGCTAATGTCAATGAGATTTTTGTGCTGCCTCCCCTGCTTCCACTTTGAAAAATTAACTTTACACTGATGAAGACTGCGGGATGGATCCTCAGCTGGCGTACTTGGGCCTAGGTCCAGTAGAGTTAATGGAATAATGCACAGTTACACCTGCTGTGAGAGAATATGTATGCAGGTTTACAATGTCTATCTGAAATAAATGCATGTAGTGTTTCCTGTCTGTGGCACCCAATATGTCTCATGAAACCTTTGCTCAAGAGGCAAGGCTCCATTTTCAATGTGCATTGTTCGTATTAGGGAAGATGCACTCCCAGTAAATAGCTAATGTTGTGAAAGTGTTTTACTACTTCAAGGCAACTGCTGCTAATATAAGCAGTTTCAAGCAGCAAAATCTTTCAGCAAAGAGTGGAATTATGGAAGAAATTCATTTAGGAGAAAGAATTCTTAAAGAGCAACAGCTAAAGATAATCTTTGGTGGTAAATAATAATAATTATAATAAAAAGCTACCTGCAGTCTCTGCTGTTGATTCATTATCCTCCTCAGTGGCTACATGCAAAATCCATGTGGACTGGTGTCTATCTGTCTGTCTGTCAAGGATTTTTAGGAACATAGGACTGGAAGGGACCTCCTGGGTCATCAACTCCAGTTCCCTGCTGTCACAGGAGCCCCATCAGATGATCTCCTTCAAAAGCTTATCAAGTTCCTGTGTAAAATTAGTTAAGTTTTTTGCCCCCATTATTTATACTGGGAAGCTGTTGTGGAACCTCACCCCTCTCAGATGGTTAGAAACCTAATTTCCAGCCTGCGTTTCTTCATGGCCCATTGCTCTTGTGGCAACGTTGTCCTTTATCTTAAATAGCTCTTCTCCCTTCCTGGTGTGTACCCCAATGTATTTATAACAAACAATTTACGGGAAGCATTTGCAGGATACTAGTCACTGTGTCACTGTATTTAGGCAATGGCCCTCTCCGATCTTCAGGTCTGCATTGCAATGTCTTCTCCTAATTCCATATGGGGAGCATCGAGGCGACGCAGACCCAGCCATATCTGGGTACAGAATATGACAACTACATGGCAGCACACACAGCTGCTGAACCAAACAGGGCGGGTAATTTGGCCTTTAATTTGCTGTGTTATCCACAACCAAACTTTTGTCAGAAGACATTAGAGCTTATCTTACATTTCAGGGTGTGTGGAGCTGATGATGTGTGTGTGAAATCCGAGTGGATGGGAAGGCGCACACACAGGTCTGTGAACCGCAGGCCAAGGCAAACAGCCTGTCACAATGATACCACCCACCACAGCAAAAATCGTGAAGGGAGCAGGGGACAAATACCATCCCTCGATGGCAACCGAGTGAGCTTTTAGAAAAGGACACATGACATTTAGAGAGGGAGGACCTTTTTCTAGCATTCTCCTCTCAAAACAAATCCCTGTCCAAAGCTACTGATGCTCGTATTGTGGGGTTGCACTCGTGAAAACAAAGATTCTACCAACAAATATGAGGTTTTATAAATTTCGGACCAAATGTAGAGCTCACCTCACTCACTCAATCAGCCTGATTGGCTTCACCAGTCTTACTCAAGTCCACAAGATGGTCTAGAGCTGACCATGGGCCAATAGTGCAATGGATCTATTCCATCAATGGAGACGTTTTCTGTGCCTATGGTGATAGATTTCTAGATTTTCAGGTCAGACGGGACATTAAATCATCTAATTTGATGTCCTGTGTAGCACAGGCCAGAGAATTTCACCCATATACTCTTGTGGAGAGCCCAATAACTTGCGTTTGACTAAAGCATCTCTACCAGAAAGGCAATCTGTCTTGAAGTTTTCATTAAAGGTGGACAGAATGATTGACAGTGTAAGTTATTGTCTTATGCCAGCAATGGAAGAGAGGGTGTCAAGTGATAAGTAGATAAGAGAATTCAGCAGAGCGGAGAAACATAGCCATGTTATGAGGAACTTACCCAGCCCTCATTTAGCACAGCTAGTTAAAAAGCAATACTGATTGACTTAGAGATCCAGGAATGGGTTCATGGGCACTACCTATCTCCTTTGCAGGGGCAAAGAGACAACACCAAAAGTCTGAGCAAAAATCATTCCCCTCCCTAAAATGGTCATTCCGGACCAGTGGCTTCCAAATTTGGGTTGTCTAATGCCACTACTTCACGGGCAAGGGTGGGGAGGAAAAACGGGAAATGGAGAGGGAGATGGGAGCATACAAATGATCTAGGATGTTTCCTTTGAACATGAGCACTCTTATTTGACTGTGATTTATTAATACAGAGGCTCAGGAAGTGTGTGCAAATGTGATTAGCAGGACTGCAAATGCCATGTTGATTTTAGATCAAATGGCGGTTCTACTGAGGCTGACGTGATTTGATCTCACTGACTTTCTGACTTGCTCAGAGTCGTGCCAAGAGTGACACGTCTATATGTTTTTGATAAACTTACCATAATGAAATTCTCTCTGTCTCTGTCGATCTGTTTATGCTCTACAGAGAATATGAACTGGACAGTGCGGTCACAGAACTCATATCTATCTTAGGCCTTTGTAAGGCTTTCACCAGGCCACAGGTTGTGGTGGCTTTTTCTTTTTGTCTCCTATAGAGTGATGAATATCTGAGGATGTGAAATACATGCAGCAATGTGAATGGTGCACTGAGCAATCTGTTCGCCACCCCCAACCAGCTGTTCATCCAAGCTCCACTTACTTGGCAATGAACCGCTCTGCCTTTGCCAGGGGAGTCAGCCATGTGCCAGATATGCTGGGAAGAACATGGAGGGAAGACAAGAAAGGTGTGAGGCCTATCCAGGAACTGATGGTGCATGAAATCCCCGTGTTGGTTTGTTCTAGTACTGCATCCCTCTCTTCCATGAGGGGGAACCTGATGGATCTGTCAGAGGGCTCATCAGAATCACTCACCGCTTTTCTTTAAAGCGTGGCCACGCCAGACTCTTTTTCAAACTTGCTTCCTATGAGAAAGGGAAATGGAAATGGTATTTGCAGGCCTCACAGGAAACTGCCATCTAAAAATCGGGACTTAAGGGCATGAATGTGGAAAGGAGACTGGGGGTGATGACTGGTAGGTACTCAGCTGATTTCCAAGGCAGAAAATATAGTGGAGAAAATATACTTCTCCACCCAAATGACTGGTTCCCAGCTGTGAGTCTGACTCATGGTGACTTGTAAAGTTAATGTGACAGAGTGAAGATCAATCCTTTTCTTCCACTTTTCGTTTTCAATGGACAGCTGCAGCCTGGAGAAGGGGCAGCTGATCCAACTTTGGGGTGCATTGGGCAGCAGGGGGTGCCCAGGCGCTGCTGATCGCAGCCTGTTTTCGGTGGGGAGCAGCACTCTTTGTCGGTGTGCACGCCAGGAGACCTGAACTGCTTCTACGGCGCTTGTCAGAAAGAGCTGAGCTAAGGCTTTGCCACTGCTCCCAGTTGAAAACTTTTCTGAGCTCTATGAAAAAAGAAAGTCCGGTTTGCATGAGGGAGTTCTCCCTTACCTGGGCAGAGGGAAGGACAGTTCAGTGCACTGGGCTTAATGAAGGTGGCGAATGAGAACCTCAGTACTGGAATATGGAGACGCTATGAGTGGCAGAACTACACAGGGGCCTGGAGCGAGAAAAGAAAGGATGCAGAAGTCTGTCACTGAAAGGCATTAAGAAATCTGTGTGTGCAGTCTAGGACTTGATTAGCAGTTTGCTGAAGGTCAGAGCTCTGTGATGTACAGGTTACGCAATAGATGGAGTACACAGCACTTGTGCACTTCATCCAAGCATCTCGCACACTGGCTCACTTGAAAAACAAACACATAGTTGGAAACATTTCCTCCTCTGTGGATTAAAGTCTCCTGACAGGTGCGATATTTATTGACCTGTCAAAGGGCTTTCACATGGTCGACAACTCTTTCCTCCTACAACAATTGATTTCAGTCAGTTTAAATCAGAGAGCGGTTGATTGCTTTGTCTGGTATTTATTCTTCAAATGGTAAGTATTGGTGAGTATATCGCTTAGCAATTCCAGCTGGCTGGTATTGGGGAGTATATTGCTTAGTGATTTCAGCTGGGGAATATTGGGG